>JAKGSA010001664.1:0-35136 GCA_033558755.1 Philaethria dido | reverse complement strand
GCCGGCCTTTGAGGTGGGAGTAGGCGCGCTTTTTGAAGGTACAAAGTGCTATGAGCGGGATACAACGTGAAGTTAAAAAAAAAAAAATCTTGATTGAATTTTGATGTCCGATATATACTTAAAAAGCAGTTAATATTAAAAATTATAATTATTTTTAATTTAATTTTCACAAAAAAATTACATAAGTTAACCATAACCATATCAATTCAAGACAAATAAAATTTCTTTTTTCATTTCTCAGGAAATACTTCTAGGTAAGGTGACGCTTATGAAACTTGAATGCGAGTCTATTTTTGAAACAAAGATTTTTTCTTTCGTCATATCTTTTGTTCAAAGAGTTTAAAGTACAAGTATTGAGCATTCTGTAGTACTTTTTTATATAAAAAAATATTTTTAGTGTCACTTGTATGTTTTTTGTTTTTACTTATGTGTGAACCGGGTGTCTTGACACTAACTATTGTGCTATGCGGTATAAAGCGTCAAGCCGTTTTTTTGTATTTATTACATCTTAAAATGGTAGTGGTGTAAGTCATATACTATATAATATAATTCTGTCGTGTAAACGCGACGGGTTGTGGAATTCGATTCCCATTCCAGAAAATGGAATTTTTTCATTTCACCGGGTTTATTAATAAAGGCAAAGCGCGGCGTTGATTCCACGACACTCAGCGCAATGCCTCAATTCGGCGGAAAGTGGGAAACGAAAGTGTGTCTTATGCCACTGCGGTTCTCAAGATTCCCTCTGCCTACCCTGCTATATGTGGGATACAGCGTGAAACTGTATGTATGTAATGTATATATGCTACTTTTTAAAAGTGACTAAGTCTGAATTTTTACACAGTAAGTAATGTCTCATATTTAAAGTAGACATCATGGCGCATCATGTAGCGGTTGTGATAAAATCGGCCTGGAGAAGGGTGTGCTATTTAAATTATTTCCATTCCCAACTTCAGCACTCTCAACACTTAATATCTCTTTAAAAAGAAAAAACATAAAGCTTAACGCTGTATCCGCGCTATAGCAGGGTGAGCAGAGGAAATCTAATGTTAGAACATTTGTTACTCCGCCTAGTCAGGCGCGCGCTGATGTGGCGGAGCTCAACGCTCGCGCTTTGCCTTGTTATCAGCCAGGAGGCGAAAAAATTCCATTTCCTGGGTGGGAATTGAACCTGTCTAGCACGCTTAGCACTCTGCGCCACGACACGCGTTAAAAAGAAAAGAAATGCAATATATATAATTTAAATATTACAAGCGAAGCCGCCCGGAAAGCTCGTCTCACGTAAGAACGGATGTGCGGGAGCAGCATACAAGCACACTACAGAGATCTTTTAATATCCTTCTGGTATTTTTAATTACTACAAAATTAAAGTTTTCAGAAATCCTGGTGTATATTAGTAAAAGTAGTTTCACGCTTTATTCCGTATAGAAGGAAGGTCAGAGAGAATTTAGTGTTGACACACTACATTCGCCCAATTAAGACATTTCGTATTAGGTACTTCTTTGGCAGAAGTGATGAAAGAATAAATGTTTTCTTCATTTTTTAATTCATTTTATAGTGTTAGTTGAATTTTCAAGTTAACGATGACTACGAATACAGCTACGACGGTCACGCAAACGAAGTTCCGAGTCCGCCAGGGATATGCCACAGGCAGGTAACCTTGTCGGACAGCCAGTCCTTACGAGGTTAGTACTTCCTATATACTTTTCCCTAGTTTTAAAATATTTTTTTATACATAAATGTAATAGAAAATAAGCAAACGTAAGTACTTTTGCTTTAAGCTCAGTCTAACTTTCTATGCCATTTCAAAAGTCACTAACTTATATTAGCAATCTTTCGCTTTTCTTAATTTCTCTGCTTTTTGACTTAATATAAATAAAATTATAACTTCCCAAAACATTATTCAGATTAATAATCATTGTATTTAGTTAGCATCTGAATGTATAACAGTCAGATGGCATAAAAAGAGCACATAAAATTAGTTTCTATATAAACTAATGCCAAAAACATAATGACCGTCCGCGTTTTATTACAGTAATAAATGCAACCATGCCACACCCATAGCTGGAACAACTTGGATAAAATCTTTTTAAACTTTCCGAACTAGAGACGAGTTAATCAAAGTATTTTTCATAGAACTAATAAAACTTATTTTAAATATAAAAAATGGATTCTCAGATTTCATTTTTGCTTATTAATCTTGAAAAATTTCAAGCCATCTTCTAGAGTTTAAGATCTGTTTTATATATTCTTTCTAGCTTCAAGATGTATGTTTCTTGCACACCAAGGTAAGGTAAGGTTGAGAGAACATGTTTCTTTTTTTTTTTAACTTCACGCTGTATCCCGCATATAGCAGGGTAGGCTGAGGGAACCAGAGAACCTAGTATTAGGACACTCCATTCTCTTTCAATAATTCCGTTCCCCACTATCCACCGAATCGAGGCATTGCGTATTGCGTGGCGGAACTTAACGCCGCGCTTTGCTTTGTAACCGAAACCAAGAAATGAAAATACTAAATTTTACATTTCCTGGAGTGGGAATCGAACCCACAACCTGTCGCGTTTACAGTCGCACGCTTGTGCCTCTGCGCCACGACAGGCGTTATTTTTGTAACAACACGCCTTTTCCCGATTACAAAAAGCTTAGTATATATATTATAATAATTATTAGGATCTTATACACCCAAAATTTATGAATAAACCATATTACCCTATTATCTTAATATTATCTTGTCGACAGGCCACGATAGGCAGGTGAGAGAACATAAAATCATGATATTCCGTTCTTCAATTTCCGCCCGAATTCGAAACATACCGTAGTAGTATAGTAGTGGAAATCTACGCAACGTTTTTGCTTTGTTTTGCTATGAGTTATTTGTAAACATTACATAAATGATATACTGTCTCGCTCTTTCCTACAGATGTATGTGTTTGTCTCTTTTAAGTGTCGAGTCTTTGTTACATTGATTTCCAAATCATAGCATTTCTAAAGAAGTTTCACTTCAATAAAATACTTGGCTCTATTAATTCTTTACCATTATAAATTAATAGAGCCAAAAGTGTAAAATGTCACTCCGTTCTCTATTTTTCATATACATATAGACATGGAGTGTTAAGAATTGAAACCAAACGTTGTCGAACCAGTTGTCGTCCTAAACTATACAAGACACAGGCAAAAAAGGACATACCAATAGCTACATGATTATTACGAAAATTATTTTTTTTTACAACTCCACGCTTTCTGCCGCAGAGTGGGCAGAGAGAACCTTGTATAAGATAATCAATTTTTGTTAGAATTCGAGACATTGCGTATTAAATAACGTAACTCAGCGCCGCGCCCTATCAGAGCGTGAAAAATGGAAATAATTTGAAATATAACAATTACCCGAGTGGAAATCGAACCCACTACCAATGCGTTTAGTCATCTAATACTATCTCTGTTTTAATGATATTTGTATTTGCTAAACTAATACTACTTTACACTTAAATTGCATCTACGAGACCGTTCATTTTGTTTCGAAATGAACTTTACTGGGGTTAGAAGCAATTGTTTTATCCTAGGAAACCTATCAACTCTAATGCCGCGTCTGAGCCTCGCGATAAAGCTCAAGCCACATAAGTGCAGTCTTCGTCTCATCCCCCTTCGAAAACTTTTACAAAGAATTCATCGAAATCTAGTATTATGAACTATTATTGGGTTACTGTGTATTTTAAATCAATATTTTATGGTCTTGGAAGGTGTGCATCTTAATTATTGGTGAAAAGGAGCTGAGTTTGAAAAGTCTGAGTTATAAAAATTTAACTGTAGCAGGACTCGAATCCGCGTCGCTTGCAAAGCGCTCTGGCTAAGTATGCTATAAGTAAAATTGCATTTTACTTTCTCTCAGTTTCACGCTTTTTTTGCATACCAGGATAATTTGGGAAAACCTTGTATCAAGACCCTCCGTTTTCTACTTTTAATGAGAAATGGGGACATTGTTGGGAGGCGGAACTTAACGCCGCGTTTTATCTTACCATGCCAGATATAAATGTAATTAATAAAAATATAATCTTTTCTATGTAACAGTTAGTATTTTCATTACCTGGGTTTCGTTAACAAGGCAAAGCGCGGCGTTGAGTTTCGCCACTCAGCACGCAATGCCTCGATTCGGTGGAAAGTAGGGAACGGAGTGTCTTAACACTAGGTTCCCTCTGCCTACCCTGCTATATGCGGGATACAGCGTGAAGCTAAGTAAGTAAGTATGTATATTCTTTCTTCCATATGGAAATCGAACCCACAACCAAAACAGCTTAAAGTCAGACGCATTTACACGCCACAAAGCCATCTTACATAAAATTTTCATCACCTCCTTATATAACCAAAAAGCGTCTACCACAGATAAAATTATTCAGTACAAATTATTATTCGCGTTGATCCCGGGTTAACGAGACACAACCAAAATATATTGTTCATACCTAACTAATCCCGTGTTTAATGCCGCCCGATCCCGGCGTCCCGCTATCCCGCTATCCCGGTATGCCAGTTCACGGGATTTGTCGACTTACGTTTAGCTAACCATTTGAATGTTACACACCTTGAATTTAATAAAGCTTTATTACATAGTGGAAAGGGAATATAATTATAGGAGGAAAAACGCCTGTAGTGCCGTAGCGTACAAGCGTGATACTGTAAACGCGATAGTTTGTGGGTTCGATTCCCACGTTAGGAAATGTAAAAGTTTAGTATTTTCATTACCTAGGTGTGGTAGCAAGGTCAAGTGACGCACACAGTGTCTTAATATTAGAGTCACTCTAACTACTTTGCTATGCGAGATAAAGCGTGAAGACGTTTTTGGGGAAACAGAATCTTAAGCCATTGCCTTTAAGCAAAAGTATTCCTACTGCGTCATTCCAGTATCATTTACACAATATGACGTGTTAATATTCTCATTACACACATTTTTATTGTTCTTTACAGTACTTCAACAAAATATCTTTTTAATCCACACTCACATGTAGTTATCACTGAACTGTTACTTTTTATCGCCACATTTGGCAACCAACTGGGGTTGTAATATACAAAGAATATGAAGAGTACAGATATGAAATTTTCTAAATTATACATTTTTTTATTTTTATGCTTTTTGGGTTATGTAATCATTTTAATATAGCAATCACATAGACCCACACGAAATTAGTAGGATATATAATCCAAATCAAACTGAAGAAGAAAAGTAGAAATTTTGACACGGGTTCTCCATACAACGTGACATTGGTGAATTGATTTATGCTCAGCTCAGAAAGGTTCGGAAGCGCCATAATTAAAGAACTGATCTGAACATGACATTTTGATAATTTTGTGACATTGCGTGTGTGTAACAAATTAGATAAAAAGATATAAATAATTTTTAAATATATATATTCTCTTGAATTATTTTATGTCATCCATGTCAGGTGTTTTTTTTTAAATTCACGCTGTATCCCGCATATAGCAGGGTAGGCAGGGGGAACCAGAGAACCTAGTGTTAAGACACTCCATTCTTTTTCAACAATTCTGTTCCCCACTTTCCCATGTCAGGTGAAATAGACAATGTCAGTTAAGCACGAAAAAAACAAACATGAAGAAATCTTTTTAGAAATTTTTCTTACTTTTACTCATCGTTTATTTTTACTATGAGAATTACATACAGAGACTACTTAATTAATACTGAACGAGATGGGTTGTGTGGATAGGAACGTATAGCATAACTGGCTAGAGCACTTGGACAGTTTACAAGAGTCGCGGGTTCGCGAGCTTCTAAATATTTTTATTTCGTTAGTCAGAATTACAATTTAAAAAATATTGAAACACAGTAAATTTTCATATATACTTAGCAAAATAAGACTAAAGGATGTGGAAAGAAAAGAACAATGGCTCTTTTTTTCACTTTAATTTGCTTCAAAGGCTTTGCATTCCTACCAATACCGAGTGCCACATCTACATGTACTTTTCTTGGTACATATAACTTGGCTAAAGTTCAGGCCGGTTTTCAATTGCAGCGGAGCTCAGATGCATTACAAGATGATAGATTTTCTTTTTAAACATCATAGTTATATGATATGATTATTATTACAAGATTTATTTATTTATTCGTCAAGAACAGTACAAAAATGTTTTTTGTAAATAATTAAATGGAATCTTTAATTGGAACATAGAAGCACTAGCTAACTAGGTATTGGTATATGATAACCAAGACCCGTCAAAGTTGATTCCCCTAGATAAAAAGTTATGAGGAACACTTAAAGAAAACCTGATGCCTGTTGAGGCACGAGCGTGCATCTGTAAATGCGACAGGTTGTGGGTTCGATTCCCACTCCTGGAAATGCCTCGATTCGGTGGAAAGTGGGAAAAGGAGTGTCTTAACACTAGGTTCCCTCTGCCTACCCTTCTATATGCGGGATACAGCGTGAAGTTTTTTAATTTTGCATTTCCTGGGTTTCTTATTAAGGTAAAGCGCGGCGTTGAGTTCCGTCACTCAGCACGCAATGCCTCAATTCGGCGGAAAGTGGGGAACGGAGTGTCTTAACACTAGATTTTCAGGTTTCCGCTGCCTACCCTGCTATATGTAGAATACAGCGTGAAGCTAAAAAAATACTTTAAAAAAAATACAGTCCAATTAAGAACCTCATTCGTTTTTGAAGTCGCCTAGCAATAATACACAAGTCTTAACCATATGATTATATATTGTTAACTTTATAGATTACAAAAATTAAAACTATAGATATTAAATAATTACTATGGTAACGTTTCAAATACAACAAGCTTGTATGTATAGGTGGAAACTCAAAATTACCGAACTAACTTTGCAGACTTTCATCCACCAGTTTTCAACTTCATGTAGCGATATCATGAATAGTATGTACATATGTATGTATGTACTAATGTGGAGTTATGTGTCTAACTGTCTTGCCTTTCTATGTCAGTTACAGTGATTTCAAATTCTTGACAAGAATGTCGTTTGTTTTAATAAAATTTTAATCAAATATAAAATCATTATTTTTTATACTTTCTTTTTTTTTTTAACTTCACGCTGTAACCCGCATATAGCAGGGTAGGCAGAGGGAACCAGAGAACCTAGTGTTAAGACACTCCATTCGTTTTCAACAATTCCGTTCCCCACTTTCCGCCGAATTGAGGCATTGCGTGTTGAGTGGCGGAACCCAACGCCGCGTTTTGCCTTGTTACCAAACCCAAGAAATAAATATCCTAAATTTTACTATTCCTGGAGTGGGAATCGAACCCACAACCTGTCGCGTTTTATACTATTATGTTTTTTCCTGCACAGAGCGAAACTGGACCAATTTTGAGATATTGCATATTGAGTGGTGGAACTCAACGCCGCTCTAAGTAGAAGAGATGATAACTTATAACTGCATACTTTTCAGAACAGACATTTTAAAACTATTTTTTATTTGTGAATTTTATTTTTATATTTTCAGTACTATTCACTTGAAAAAAAATAATCTATTTAAAGAAATTCATTTAGCCATGTATTAAACCTTATAAATAAAGCAATCCTAAGGCCTGTTAATATTTAAAAAAATGTATATACAAGTCGACTTATAAACTTATTCACGCCTGGCTAAATAAAAAGCACTAGGTGGCTAAATATAGGAACAGTAACGTATTTTCGGCCATTAAAGGCACACTCAAAGGTGAGGCGTGTGGCACAGCGCCGGTTGCTGATACCAGCTTGTTTGACTAACGAGTCGATTAACTTTGATTTAGAACGCAATATTGTGTGTAAAACGTTTGAAAGAGAGGTCATCGTGGCGCAGGACAGCATGTGACTGTAAACGCTATTGGTTGTGGGTTCGATTCCCACTCGAGAAAATTATTGTTTTAATGTTTCGCTTTGGTAAAACAAAGTATGGCGTTGAGTTCCGCCATCTGACACGCAATGGATGGAAGTTGGGCGGAAGCGGTGAATGGAGTGTCTTGACAATAAGTTCTCATTGATTAAATCTTCTTACTAGATCGCTTGGACGGTTTCCAAGAGGCGCGGGTTCGATTCCAGCTGCGTTCAAATTTTTATAAGTTTTCTATAACAATTTATCTTGTTTCCTGTTTTACGTTGGTATGAAATCAAATTTATGTAGGCATTTTGCAAATTATTTCCATTTTGTTGCTCTGGTAAAGCTAATCGCAGCGTTGAGTTTCGCCACTCAACGTCCAATGTATTGATTTTTGGCGGAAAGTGGAGTTAAAGTCACTGACCACTAGACTAATAGGCGAGTCAGAATTAACGCCATCGTGGCGCAATAGTGAAGCATCTGCGATAGAAACACGATGGTTCTGGGTTCAATCCTCTCTCAGGGGGATTTTAATAATGAAATTATCATTACCATGCTAAGACAAAGCGTGGCGTGTGCTTTTCAAAACGTAATGGTCCAAACTAAATAAAAAATATGTGGAAAATAAAAAAAGGGTGGAAATGCGAGAACGTTATTCTTGACAGTAGGTTCTGGGTATTTCTTCAAGGTTTCATTGATTCATATGGCCCAAAATTTTTGATATTATAAACATAACAAAATGTGTTCCCTATGAAAGTAGCAAAGCCGTGTACCACTCATGTTAGGTGCAGAGATAGGGGGTCTCAGATATATGTTTTGTGGAGCACTTACTTTCATAGGAGCACGTTTTGTTATGTCAAAGCGCCGTACTGGCTAAGGGCGAATCAGAAAAGGATAAATTTGAAGAATTACTTTTCTATCAGTCTACTCTGTTAAGGTGAAACAAAAAGGAAACCGTTTCCTTTTCTATGTAAAAATAATCAAATACTAGTGTAAATTTCTACATCTAAATTGTTCCCCTAGATGTTGCACACAGAAAACATATCAAGTTTTTGAATCGACCTATAAACTCTTGTACGTGGCTGTAATTGTAGTCAGCTGACTAAAAGGGACGTTTATTTGCCAGCCTTTATTCCTGTCAAAGTAGAAGTTTAATATAAATTTACGCGTATTGGAAATCGTAAAATTGTTTGTAAAATATTTTACAGCTTAAAAAAATTCCCAGTATTTTTTATAGATCAGCCAGGAGGCCATCGTAGTGCAGTGTAAGGACAAAGTCAGAACCACGGTGTAAACTTGATTGGTTGAAGGAGTTCTGATCCCCATTTCTATCTTGAGAGCAATATATTCTTATATGGATTTGATGCGCCTGCTCGCGCAGGTACAAGCGCACGACTATAAGCGCGGACAGTTGTGGTCTGATTCCTGCTCCAGGAAATGTTAATCTTTTCATTTCTTGAGTTTAATACCAGGTTCTCAGGTTCCCTCTGCCTACCCTCCTGCTATATGTGGAGATAATGCGTGAAGTTAAAAACATTTTATTTTAACCCATTTCAAAAAGGAAGAGATCTTTAATAAGATTAGTATTTTTCGATTTTTTGTGTGTGTCTCATATGTTACTTTTACAGGGTGATCGATTTAATGTCTTTTTTTTACAATTATTTTTTTTCTTTTTTTTTTTATGGATACTGAATGGCAAATGAGCAGAAGGACTGCCTGATGGTAAGTGGGTTACTTTCGCCCATGAACATCTACAACACAAGATGTAATTTGTGATGCGCGCTGCCCACCTAGAGATACAGATGGAAAGGATATTAATGTAGTAGTCCGCTATCCAACCACCACATTTTGGGGGAAAGTGGATGGGTGGAAAGGTAAAGAAAACTTTGGCTTATATGCCATCGAACCGAAACACATCATAAGATATTTGGCGGTTCGTCTTTGACATTACGATAGTGGTCGCGAGCCAGACGGAGTGACGAACCTCCTACTAACTATAGCTAGTGCTTCTAATATAATTTTGTTGAGAACTGACAGGTAATATGTAAGTTATTCGTAAAAAATTTTACTTTTCAGTGACTTTTTTCAAAGTCGATTTTTTATAATTTTAATTATTGGAAAAATTGTGATATAAAAAAATTATAAATCTCATAATTCAATAAAAGTTTTAAATAACTATATGACAAGTGTCAGTAAGTAATTTAATTCTTATTCAATAAACCATTAATTTCAGTAAAACACTCATAATAATTTAATTTAACTTATTGCCTTTTATTTGAAATTAATTTCTTTTCTGTTAAAATTTCCATTATTCTCATATATATTTTTAGTAATTTCTAACTACTAACGACTTAAACTTAAAGAATCTTAAAATAAAATTTTGTTAGGTGGTATATGTCTTGCTCTCCGTCTCGGGCTCCGCGTACCATCATCATGTCAAAGACGAACCGCCAAATATCTAATGATGTTCCGGTTCGATGGCATGTAAAGCTGATTTTCCCTTCCTCCTACCCATCCTTCCCCCAAAATGTGTTGTTCTGATAGTGGACTACTCTACATTTGTCCCCCTTCCATCAGGTAAGTATCCCCTAGGGTTAACGCATCTACAAACATCTGGTGCCAGATGTCTATGGGCGAAGGTAACCACTTACCATCAGGTGGTCCTTCTGCCTGTTTGCCGTCCGCTGTCAATAAAAAAAAAAAAAAAAAAAAAAATCTCATGTATGGGGGTCAAACAAAAAACATTAATTACACATACTGTACTTTATATTTCTTTCATTTGTTTGTTTGTATCACATTAAATAATAGTAAATCCAAAGTAGCAATGCCACCTTGCGAGACAAATCTGTTGGACGTACAGCAATGGGTCGTTAGCGTCATACAAACGCTATTTATACGCTGTACCAACTTTGTTCACTTGAATATAAACATTATGGAAGTATTAAGTGAAATTATTATATATTTATTTAGTAAAGAAAATGAAAGAAACCTAATTATAGAAGTGTTACTATAAGATTTTTTGCAGCGTCTAGTATAAAAGGTCAGAGGAAAGGAGGAGTAATGTTTGGACCAACTTCTTCTTCGCTTTCTGGGTGAAATTGAGACATTCTGTGTTGATTGGTGGAACTCAACAACGTGTTTTACCACAATGGAGAAATGAGATAGTATCCCAGAGTGGGTATTGGACCTACAATCAATCGCGTTTACAGGGTCGTGATAGGACGCTCAGCAGATGTAAATATTAAAGTTAATACAATAACTTCTAATTAATTTAAGAATTTATACATAATATGAAGTAAAACAATTAATATAGAGTAGAATTTCGCAAATAAAATAAAAAATGTTGTAACTTATACAGAAAAGTCAAACATTTGGTATAGACACATACAAAGAAGGGTATTTTGAGCGCTGGTGTGGCCCGGCATTATGGCATCAGAGCGCTATGCCATTTGCCGTGACCAGCCGACTTTACAGGTAGGGCGTGCCAATAAATGTTTAATTTAAATAA
Organism: Philaethria dido; assembly: GCA_033558755.1. NCBI lineage: Eukaryota > Metazoa > Arthropoda > Insecta > Lepidoptera > Nymphalidae > Philaethria > Philaethria dido. The sequence goes on along the minus strand of JAKGSA010001664.1, from coordinate 23,820 downwards.
TTATGATTTTAACAAAAACCAACCCGACTTCAAAGAAAATGCGCCAAGAAGTTTTTTTGCTATATATTTTTTGTTTGGTGGTAGGAGGTTCATCCTCCGTCTGGCTCGCGACCACTATCATGTCAAAGACGAACCGCCAAATATCTTATGATGTGTTCCGGTTCGATGGCATGTAAGCCAGGTTTTCCCCTCTCCCACCTATCCTTTCCCCAAAATGTGGTGGTTCCGATAGCGGACTACTACATTGTCCTCCCCTTCCATCTATATCCTCTAGGTTGGCAACGCATCTACACCATCTCTGGTGTTGTAGAGGTTCATGGGCGAAGGTAACCACTTACCATCAGGTGGTCCTTCTGCTCGTTTGCCATCCTTTAAAAAAAGTACAATTATTAGGAATTAATCTATCAATACTAACTATCATATAAAGAAGAATCATCAAAAATGGTTCACACAGTAAAAAGATATGCGTAAACACACACATAAAAAAATACAGTCCATTTAATAACCTTCTCGGTAAGAAAGTCAGTTATTAATGACACTTCCAGTATTATTGAGATCACTGTCATAATATACACGTCAACAAAACACCATAAATTCATAAGCTGAGCTATAAAATTATATTTGCTCGTGAAAATGTTTAAGAAACTGTAAAACATGGTTGTGCATTGCATTTATTTTTAAATTTCAAAGAAAATTTCACGATAGAAAGAACAAAGGGTTAATTTATTTTGCACAAGTTATGGTTTGCGGTGGAATGTCGTGTTTTCTTTTATTCAATGAAAGATGTAGTGTTGGTATACTCGTATATGATTAATTTACAGTTAAGCTCACTCACTTACTTACTAAATATTTTTTTAACTTCACTTTTTAACTTACACTACACTTTTTAACTTCACGCTGTATCCCGCATATAGCAGGGTAGGCAGAGGAACATGAGGACCTAGTGTTGAGACACTCCGTTCTCGTACAACAATTCCGTTCCCCACTTTCCGCCGAATTGAGGCATTGCGTGCTGAGTGGAGGAACCCAACGCCGCGCTTTGGATTGTTACCAAACCCAGGAAATGAAAATACTAAAATTTTCTGGAGTGGGAATCGAACCCACAACCTGTCGTGTCTACAGTCGCACGCTTGTGACTCTGTGTCACGACAGGCGTTTACTACATTTTCTTTTTCAGTTTCATTTTCCATCATACATCCTTTATCCCGCAGTGTGCAGTTTAGTGTTAAGACACTCCGTGTGTCATCTAAGTGTCATCTTTAATTCGCACAGCAGGATAGGCAAAGAGACCTTAGTGTTAAGATATAGTCTCCTTTTTTCGCCGGTACTAGAAAAATTGCGCGAAGAGTGGCGAAATTCAGCGTTGTGAGTTATAGTGTGGAAATGGAAATGATCATATCAGAAGCTATTACATAAAAAAAGTGGTAAGGCGCAGTGAGACAGCGTCTGACGCGATATATAAGTAAGTGATTATGGGGTCGATTCCCATTGGATTGAATGGTTATTTTTAAATATTTTTATTTTTTCGCTCTGGTTTCAATGTTTCGAAATCCGGCGGAAAACGGATCGTCTTGATGCTAGATTCTCTGTGATTACCCTACTAGATAGTACTCCATACTTTATTCACATATAAGTTGATTTCATGTATGTACACATATAACATCATGTGTGAAAGTATGACTTTTTTTTTTTTTATACCACGACGGTGGCAACAAGGCCCACCTGATGGTAAGTGGTTACCGTGGCCTATGGACGCTTGCAACACCAGGGGCATCACTTACGCGTTGCCGACCCTTCAAAAACCTATTTATTCCCCTTTTCATGTATGTACACATATGATTTCAAGTGTGTGCACCTATGATATCATGTGTGAATTCATAAATGATAATACACCTTGGGAATGCAATCGCTCCAGTCTATTTCAAAGGTATCATTGTGAAGTATTGGCTGAAAAAAAAGTCCCGCTGAGTTTCTTGCGCCGGTTCTTCTCAGGCCTGTGACATTAAATTTAGTGAACCGGTAGCAAATTACTTGACGTTCAAAAAATGAAGCATCATGTGTGCATATATAATTTCATGTTTGTACACATCACATATGACATGTGGAGCTGCTTTTCTATTTATCTAAAAAACAAAGAAAATTTAATAAAAAAAACGAAATCATAAGCTTATTTTACAGTAGACATGTATAAAGACAAGTGTAAGAGGCGTGTATCCGGTGCGCCGCGTTGAGAAAATTGCCGGTGTTTTGGGAAATCGGGAAATAAATACATTAGAAGTTGTCACGCTTCAATCAACGCTTCGATCGCTGACGATTGAGGCTGACTGGTGACGTGAAGGTCCACTTATATGACATGACGTGGTTCTGAAGTGACAAGCAAAATATGACCAGTTTTCTTTACTTTATTTAGTATAGCATGTAGTGTATTAAATAGCACACATAATTATATAGAACAAAAAACCCGACTGAACCAATTCTTTAAATTTAGGAAGCAAACCCACACGGTACCCATCAACGATTTTTTTATTCGTGACGTAATTGCGCCATATTGAATTAAAAGTGACGTCACATACCTAAGAACATTTGGAGTATAAATACCTATTTAACGTCACCTTAATTATATGTATAATTCGGTCCAGGGGCTTGGAAGATATGAGGTCAAACATACATGATACGCGCGAAAAACATATCCCTCGTCTGACAGTCGGGTAAAAAGAAAAATATGAGAAAAAGGTTACAAGGAAAAGAGACAAAAAGAAGGTCAGAAGAAGAGAAAAGAAGAAACTTACAAGAAAAAGAGAGAAGAATAAATCTAGAAGAAGAGTAGAAAAAAAGGCTATCGTGACGTAGTGTGACGACGTTTGGCCGTAAACGTAATAGATGTGGGTTCAATCCTCACTCGGAGGTATGATTTAATATAATTCATTTTCATGTTCACGCTGTGGTAAAATAAAGTATGACGTTGAGTTTCGTCACTTAATAATAATATAATAGTCACTTATAGCTTCACGCTGTATGCCGCATATAGCAGGGTAGGCAGAGGGAACCTCACTAGGTTAACACTTTAAGACTCAACACTCCGTTCCCCACTTTCCGCCCAATTGAGGCATTGCGTGCTGAGCGGCGGAACTCAACGCCGCGCTTTGTCTTGTTAACAAACCCAGGAAATGAAAAAATCCATTTCCTGGAGTGGGAATCGAGCCCACAACCTGCCGCATTTGCAGTCGCACGCTTGTGCCTCACACGACAGGCGGTAACTCAATATAATAATATAATAATATAATAGCTGTGTTTCAAATTCAGGCGGAAAGCAGAGAACGAAGTGTCTCGACTCTAAGCTCTCTGTAATCGGGAAAAGGCGTGTTGATACAAATATATATATTTTTGTATAACAAAGGTTAGTTAGCGATGTATGCAAACTGCAATATACTGTTAGGAGGTTAGTTCAGCTAATTTGAATGCCTCGCTAGTTTCTGGTTAAGAGAATTGGTCAGTTTAATGGGCCATTGCGTTGTTACTACATTTATTACCAAATCGTTTGCTTATATTGCCTCATATGTACCTGTATATATTGTACATGCTTCACCGATCATAATGGTTTTGGGCTTTCATATAAATATTTATTTAAAAAGGTCCCTTTTCGTATACTTAAGCCTGTCGTGGCGCAGAGCCACAAGCATGTGACTGCAAACGTGACAGGTTGTGCCTGAGTTTGGTAAGAAGGCAAAGCGCGGCGTTGAGTTCCACCGCTCAGCACGAAATGCCACAATTTGGCGGAAAGTGGGGAACGGTTGAAAAAGAACGGAGTATCTTAACACTAGGTTCTTAGATTCCTTCCGCATACCCTGCTATATATACGGATACAGCGTGAAGCTAAATAAACGTATACTTTCTGCATATACATTATAAAGATCGAGACATTGCGTGATGAGTGGCGGAACTAAACACCGCACGTTGTTCTACCAGATCGGGGAAATGAAAATGATTCCCCAAATAGGAATCGAACCCATACTACACGTGGTTTTTTAGTTTCATTCGTCTTCATATGGTATGGATAGGCAAGGAAAACTTTTGTCTCACCAGATCGGACAAATGAAAATATTTCAAATATAATCACTCCATGAAGTATATGTACAGTCACTGTATTTACTTATTTATAAAATTTATTTAACCTTATATTTCTATGAGGCTAATTTAGCAATAACTTTTGTTGGGTCCATGGAAGTTTGGGGCAATTCTCATGACCTCGGAAGGGGCCCTCTAGCGGTGGTCGAGGAGACGCACCGTTAGAGTAGGTAATTTGCTGGCCTTCTGGCAGCTTAAGAGTTCCATACAACCCCTCCGAGTCCCCAATGGGTCTGGTATAAACGTAAAAAAGATCTGTTCGTTAAAAAAAATGGGCTAGTGTCACTTAGTTTTTTTCTCTTCGCCTTGAAGTCCAAGTGCTATATGATGATGGCCTCTGTTTATTCGAAAATCGAACCCACTACCTTTATATGTATTTTTACATATATTCTGTTAAAAATAATTAAAGCGTAAACAGGAACAAAACATTACGCCTAAATCACGGATATCGTTAAAATTCATGACACAATAACAACCCTTAGCGCGTGTTGAGTGCTCGTTCATACTTTTACTGTTACCCGCCGAGTCCTAAAAGAATATTATTACGGATGGACAAATTTATATTGTATATATACGTATCTTTGAGTAAAATTTGTTTGTAATGTCGAATTTTTCGAATTTGTGCTTAAAATTTATAGAAAATGTTTATATTTACTACTATTATTATTATTAATGTAAAAGTTTGTAAGAGTGGATGGATGTTTGTTATTCTTTTACGCAAAAGCCACAGAACAAGCTTATAAACTTATATGGTTTCACCGTGTCATAAACATGCTATCATATAAAAAATTATCATCAAAATTGGTTCACCCTGTAAAAAAATATTGCATAGCCACCGGATGGCAAACGAGCAAGAAGGACCGCCTGATGGTGAAGTGGTTACCTTCGCCCATGAACATCTACAAAACAAGAGTGTACTAGATGCGTTTATGCAACCTAGAGGATAGAGATGGAAAGGGAGGGACAATGCTTAATGATCCGCTATCGGAACCACCACACATTTTGGGAAAGGATGGGTGGGAAAGGGAAAACCTGGCTTACATGCCATCAGACCGGAACACATCATAAGATATTTGGCGGTTCGTCTTTTGACATGATAGTGGTCGCGAGAGCCCGAGACGGAGGACGAACCTCCTACCACCAAAAACAAAACATGGTGAGCACCTCTGAAAGCCACAATCAATTGACCAGCACATCCACTTTTTCGGAGTCGGTTAAAAACGGAGTTTACTATCTCGCCATACATTAGGCCCTCATGAATAATGATTAAATACAAGGGGAGCCATAATAAACCGAGGCACCGTAGGAAGACTCCATTTTTACTATTAAGGCAGGTCATCTTGATGTGGCTGACACTTACCTAAGCTTAACAACTAAGTACCTTATAACTTATAAGGTAGCGTGAAGCCATGTGTAGTAAATACGGCTTCACGCTTTGCTCCCTGGTGGGATGGGCGAGGAGAAGGAATCTAGAGTAACGACACGTTCTTCACTTTCTAATCGATGTCGAGGTATTGTGGCCGGTGGTTAGCGGAAATTAAACTACGCTTTGTCTTGCTAGGGCCGTGAAAAAAAAACTATTTCAAAAAATGGAATATATTCGTATTTTGTCAAAATCCTCATTCATCCGAGAGGAACGCACAGTAATCATTGCCCACAGTCGGGCAGTGCCACTGCCCAATGACGGCCTCGAAATCCTCCTAAAATTATTTAGTTAAAGAAACTATTTAGTGATCCATGGATTCCCCGTGCGGGTTTCCATCGCGTTGCAGAGAGAAACACAGCTTGGAGAGTTCCTAGGAATTAAGTCCCAAGTATAGGTTAAAGGGGTCCTTTTAAAATGCACATTTTCATTTCCACTTATAGCATTTCCTTCTCTCCCTACCCAATATATATTTTATTTTTAGGTAGCTTCACACAGTATCCCGCATATATGAGGGCAGGCAGAAGGAACCTGAGAACCTAGTGTTAAAACACCCCGTTCTTTTATCATGTCCGTTTCTCACTTTCCGCCGATTTTGAAGCATTGCATATTGAGTGGCGGTACTCAACGCCAACGCATACTGAGGCTGAACGATACGCCGCACTTTACCTTGTTACCAGAGCAAGAAAATGAAAATATAAAATATTATTTAATATTTTCATTTCCTCGCAGGGAATCGAACCCACAACATCTGAAACCAACACACGCTTGACCAATACACACAAATTTTATAATAATAAATGTTACGTAAATTTAAGGGCAACCTGGTTTCAGATATCCAGCAGAGGTAAATATTGTTAGTATAGTCAGATTCCACCGGCAAATATTGTTATGGTCTAGATTGATAAACAGTAGCTCTAAATAAACAGTGAAACAGCAAAATTCACGCTACGTCAAGCTTATATTAAAATTAAGTATAGATATGATGTTACAGTAAAACTATGATTGGCTCTGGATGCCTTTATTCAATCTACATATATAAATAATGCCTGTCGTTAAAGAAGAATGAAGCCATTATATATATATATATATATATATATATATATAACTCTTTGCTCTTTTAATACTATAACTCATATATATATATATATATATATATATCTTTCTATACTTTTTGCTATATATCTTCTTTCTTTACTATATATATATATATATACTTAAAATAACTTTGCGTTGGTGGCTTGACAAAAAAGCTACACACGAAGAATTTGAACTTCCGGTGGATAAAAGCCTGAAATTTGTGAAGCTCCCCGCCGCACGACTCGCGCAGGCGGGTCCCTAGTCCACCCGGGAGCGCCCTTGCGCCTGTCACGGCATCCTCAAGCAGCCAGTTGGTGCTTTGCATTTCGCGGGGACCCCAAAAAACTTTCTTCCCTCACCGGTTGTCACTGTAAAGAGACCGCTGGGGTCAGCTTGGCATGGATCATTCGAAAAAAAAAAAAAAAAAATGGAAGCTCCTTGGGGAGTGTAGAGAAGCAATAAGAGAGGATTTTTCGAAGTTATCGAACTTTTAGATATTCGTAAAACGGTACTGGGTGCTAACTCTCCTATATGTCGAATAATTAAAATTGCAAATGATCTCAACAATAACATGGACATTTTCGCAGACTCTCCCCAAACTATTAAATACAATTTAAAAACACTGTATATAAAGCTTTAATGTGTATTTGAAGATTATTTTTTTTTTTATTTAATTTATAAATTGATAATTATGAACATAATATTTTAATTTAACTCAATTTCATTATAATTTTTATTTTATTAATTTTTGGAAATAATAATATTGTTATAAGCGAATTTTTACATTACCATGAATTTTTGAATTTGAATGAATTTATATTTTTTTTGTTTTAATTATTATTATTGCATGTGGTGCTAACCTTTAATTAATTGTACAATTGGGTGTTATTTTATGAATTATTGTAATTTTTTTTTGTAACATCACGCTGTATCCCGCATATAGCGGGGTAGGCAGAGGCAACCAGAGAACCTAGTGTTAAGACAGGCCATTCTCTTTCAACATTTCCGTTCCCCACTTTCCGCAAAATTGAGGCATTGCGTGTTGAGTGGCGGAACTCAACGCCGCGCTTTGCTTTGTTACCAAACCCAAGAAATGAAAATACTAAATTTTACATTTTATTTTATATTTTTATGTATAATTGTAACAATTGATGGCTAGCCTTAATAAATAAATAAATATTATAGGCCACGCAATAAAGATATATTTATAGTGTACTCGTATAATATTTCAAAATAGATGATAGTGAATAAAGAGTATCGTGTTGCAGTGGAACAGTTTCTAATTGTAAGCGCGATGGTTATGGATTCCAACTGGAGGAAATTTTTAAGAATTTGCATTACCTCACATTCATAAGATGAAGCGCAGAGTTTAGCCTTTAACACATCGTCATTTAGGCTGAAAGGTGTCAAAGTATCTCGAGTTAGTTTTCTCTGCCTACCCCAACTATGCGAAAAAGTATGTTTTTCTTGGAGAAAGTAACTTCTTTTGTGAGAAATTTGAAAGTAACATAACTATTAGGGACGTCTTACTCTATAGAACATTATAGAACCAGCAAAATTAAATTATGTAACCATTGCCCCGTGAAAGAATCGAACCCACAACCAATCGCGTTAAACAGTGTCCTACTGCGCATTATAACCTCAAATTAACACACCCATAAAGTAACAAAATACTTTGAAATCCATACATATAGCGACACTTTATTTACAAAGGCTCATACTCATACTATAAATGCAAATACGACATTTTATACTTGCTGAGTGAATATATATCTTTTTGTTTAGGAAATGTGTTTTTTTAGGATTGATACAGGAAATATTTTGAGAAAACGCTTTTTTTCAACTCAACTGTGGAATGGCCTACCTACGGCAGTTTTTCCAGGTCGATACGAAATGGGTACCTTCAAAAAACGCGCCTACTCCCACCTCAAAGGCCGGCAACGCACCTGTAGCTCCTCTGGTGTTACACGGGGCCGTGGGCGGCGGGGATCACTTACCATTAGGTGACCCGATCGATCGTTTGCCTTGTCCTTTCCATAAAAAAAAAAACGCTTTTTTTCCCATAGTACAGTAGTCCGAATGAACTTATTGTCAAGATATTCTGTTCACTGTTTTCCACATAAATATTAACATTGCGTGTTAAATGGCGGAATTCAATGTCCCGCTTCATCTTACCAGAGTGAGGAAATGAAAACTGTTTAAACATACATATTATCATTACCTGAGATGAGATGATGAGAATTCACCTTATTCACCATTAGTGAGGGGGAAAATGCCTGAAATATCTTATACCAAACTAACAATTATTTTATAATAACTGTTTTTTTTATAACTTTCTTTTTTTTGCATGCGGTGTTCACCTTAAAATAGTTTTACAATAATGGTAGTCTCTAAGTCACAAATGTATCTTTTTTCTATTCAAATTGTAAAACTACTGGTTGACCTAATTAAAATAAATTACCTTAAATGAGAATCGAACCAACAAACAATCGTTTCGAACACTGTCACTGGACTACCATAAAGTAACAAGACACTCTAGACCCTCATACTATAAAGGCAAATTAGACATTTTAAATTTGCTGAGTGAAGATACAAAACGTTTAGGATTTGCAAGTCAATTTTAATATATTTAGTTATTATACTTAATTTTATTTAAGATTCTATCTTTATTAAGACAGCTTCTCACTTTATCCCGAATTAGCCGTTCGCCATTTCCTCGAATGCGAGGCATTGAGCAAACCCTTTGTGGCGGAAGTAAAGAGGAGAGAAATAAAGATAATTGAAATATAATCGGTCCCCCGAATGGGAATCGAACTCACAACCAATCGCTTCTAAGGCCACTGCGCCTTAACGGCCTCAAATTCATACTGTAAAGGGAAACAAAACATTTAGTATTAGCAAGTCGCTGTCTGTTGTAGACAGTTTTCATGTTTTTGTTTGACCCTCAGCTTAGCTTAGCGGTTACTGGTTAGTGAGGACTTATGTGCTGATAGCGTTCTGTTTCAGCTTCCGCTCGCTGAAAGATTAGTCAAGTATATTTTAGCTTAGTTCGTGGTATATAATTTTTAGGTAATATTACTATTAATGTATAATAACTTAAAGAAATGTTATGTTGCGTAGAAATATGTTGAGAAAACTTATGAAATAAAGCTTCACGCTTTATCTCACATAACAGTCGGAGTAAAATTAGTGCTAAGAGAAACATTGTGTGTGGAAAGCGCGGTGTAGAGAAATGAAGATAATTCCAATATAAAATCTTTCCCCTTAGAGGGAATCGAATCCACAACCATTGACGCTTATAAAGTCTTATTCGTTCAGAATCTTTTTTCCTGTACGAGTACCAAACATTCTTCTGTCGTATGGCTTACTTGGCTAGAACCATAAGATGTTTCCAAATTAGGTTAATAGTAATTAGGTTCGATTCCTGCTATGTTCAAATATTCTTCTTTCCCTTAGTGTAAGTTTAAATTGTAAAACACATAAATAGCTTGAAAATGGTAAATAAATAAAAATCATAATAAAGAATTTTCAGGTACCAGAAGTGATTTCATTGAACTGACGCTTCAATTACGCGTAGAATTAATACGGCCAAAACTTCATTATTTCATAACGAATATATGCCAAATTGGGGCCATTGAGTGCATATCTTTGTGAGACTACTTGTTCAGATATATTCCAATTTATATTTCATTAATTTGATTCATCTATATATGTAAATCGCATGCGTTTTTGAGTAACTGACACGTAACGTATAAGCGAGACTACTGCCAATAGAAAGCTTGCGCTTACTAATTATAGTTTACGTAAACGAAGCAGCAGGATACAGCTAAATGAAGGGGCTATAAGCATTGTCGACTAGTCATCGTAACGCACAGGGGTAAAGTCAGAGTGTAAGACCGATTTGTTGTGGGTTCAATTCCCACTCGGGGAATGCTATTTACGTATTGTCTCCTCTGGTAGGTCGAAGCGCGGCGTTAAGTTTCGCCACATTAAATGCAATTTCAGGAATTTGACAGAAAGCGTTGTATTAGCGATTTTTGTTATTAATGTACCAATGTATCTAGTTTGAGCAGTAGTATTAGATAAAAGAAAAATTAATATGTATATAGAAAATATATTGAGAATACATATGAAATATTTATTAATTATTATATGTTTTTTTCTGATGTTTATTATATATGACTGTAAAGTTTCATATAGATCTGTTAAGATGTTTGTGTTAAATAGCAACACTTTTTTTTTATTTTTTTTTTAACTTCACGCTGTATCCCGCAAATAGCAGGGTAGGGAGGGAACCAGAGAACCTAGTGTTAAGACACTCCGTTCTCTTGCAACAATTCTGTTGCCCACTTTCCGCTGAATTGAGGCATTGCGTGCTGAGTGGCGAAACTCAACGCCGCACTTCGCCTTGTTACCAAACCCAGGAAATGAAAAGATTAACATTTCCTGGAGTGGGAATCGAACCCATAACCTGTCGCGTTTACAGTCGCACGCTTGTGCCTCTGCGCCACGACAGGCGTCAACTAAAATAGTAACACATATATGTATATCTATATATTAATACGTGAAGGAAAAACTTTGGATCCCTTTTTACGAAAATTATGTGGACGGAGGAGAATGAAACTTGGTACACTTATAGTTTATATAGCGAAGGAGTGCACAATGTTAATATATTTTTAAAATAATGCATAAAAAATATACTAAATTAATAAGATATATAAAGTGACATATATATTGATAGACAACGCGTTGTTAACGCGTCAACGGAAACTCTAGTCCTTATAAATAATAATATCAGTAGTATGAACATGAATTTGAATTCGCAAACACAAATTTTCAGGTTTCAGTCTTTAACACACGAGTTATTTCTTTGTTATTACAGCTTCATAGGTTTCGCTAAGTTGAATTAAAGATTTTGGCTTAAAAGTCGAAATTCATCCCGGTTCGTTGTTCTGTGAGATATGGACCTATTCTTTTTTTAATGGAATATAGTGGAAATCCTATATTATGTCCTGAAAATTTAGTGGATGGTGCTGGGTTCGATTCCAACTCTCAGGGGCATGAGATTATATTTTAATTATTTTCATTTCATGACTTGGTAGATAAAGCACGGCGTTGAGTTCCGCCACTCAATACGTAATGTCTTAAATTTGCGCGAGAGGTGTTTCAATTGACAAAAATGGAAAACGAAGCGATTATATATTGGAACACATTATACATTTTCACTGCTACTTCAAAATATTAATAATAATTAAGATTTTAACAAGAAAAAGACAAAAACGATTTCAATTAATATACAATAAAAATAAAATTACGAATAACTCAAAAACTTTGGTGGTGATGGGAGGTTCGTCCTCCGTCTGGCTTTCTCTTTGACCACTATCATGTCAAAAGACAGACACTTAAATATCTTATGATGTGTTCAGTTCGATGGCATGTAAGCCAGGTTTCCCCATTCCACCCATCCTTTCCCAAAATGTGGTGGTTCGAGAACGGAATACTACATTGTCCTCCTCTTCCATCTGTATCTTTCCCTAGGTTGGCAGCGCATCTTACAACATCTCACAATTGTTGTAGATGTTCATAGACGAAAGGTATCCACTTACCAGGTGGTCCTTCTGCTCGTTGCCATCCGTTATCCATAAAAAAAAAAAAATACTACTCACGTCAGATTTTAGCAAAAATGGGACCCACATAATAAGCTTCCTAAGCTATCATATAAACAAAGAATCATCAAGAATTGTTTCATCCAGTAAAAAGTTGTGCTGTAACACATAAAAAACTAAATTGAGAACCTCCTCTTATATTGAAGGTGGTTAAAAATTAATATCAAATAAATGTAGCCATTTCAAATTTTTCATAAACGAAACTAATAAAGGTTTAGCGAGTTGCTGCGGATATCGGATAGACTATAGAGCGAGCTGCGGCTGTCATGTGCGCGATGCTTTGTACAGCGTATCATGCTTACCTAACGAATAAGGGGCGGGTTATGCTAATTTTTACATATTATAGTAAAAAAAAAATTGTGATTTAAAAAATTATAGCAAATAATTAGATCTTCAGTATACATATTAAATTAATTATATTAATCGCGTATTTTTTAGGATTCGGATATATTTTTTTGGAAGCAGCGTTTCGGACACTCTATAACACTTTAGGGTGGAGTAGTTCGTGGTCAGATAAGCTGAACAGGTAGAATCGAGTGTTATCGATTAATCCGGTTGAAACAATATATGTCGCTTGCACAATGTAAGTTACACACAAATTAAACTGATTATTTTTTTCTTTATGAAAGAACATTTTAATAGAATTTTCATAATTTTTAAAAGTTTCGTTAATTACAATTCAATGTAACGTAAATACGACATAGTGTTACAGTGTTTGAAAATGCAAGTGGTTGTGACTCGGCTCCAATTCAGGGAAATAATGTTAATATCATTTTCTTGTATTATTGGTAAGCGCGGTATTGTTTTTAATCACTCAACATGCAATGTTTTCAATTCAGGCGGAGAGAGAGAAAAATGGAGTGTATAGACACTAAGTTTTGACTACCCTGCTATGTGTATAAAACGTGAAATCGCTACCGCTCACGCTACCGCCAGTACAATGTACCTCCCTAACTAGTTACAGAATGTCAATCAACACTAGCAGAATGTACTAGAAATTTTTTCATGAAACATTTCAAATGACGACTTCATCACGCTATGTGAGTTTTTCGACACTTTACAACGAAATGCATATCCGATGAGAATGTAGAACTGAACAAAACTTTTATTGTTCGTTACGAATATACGTATATATGTACTTGTAAACTTCTTTTACTATTTTTGAAGTTTTTGTTAGGTGGTAGGAGATTCGTCCTCCGACTGGCTCGCGACCACTATCATGTCAAAGACGAACCGCCAAATATCTAATGATGTGTTCCGGTTCGATGGCATGTAAGCCAGATTTTCCCCTTTCCCACCCATCCTTTCCCCAAATGTGAGGTGGTTCTGATGATGGACTACTACATTGTCCCCCTACCCAACAGTATCCTCTAGTTGGCAGCGCATCACCACAACATCTCTGGTGTTGTGGTGTCTATGGTGAAGGTAACCACTTACCATCAGGTGGTCCTTCTGCTCGTTTGCCCGTCCGTTGTCAATAAAAAAAAAAAAAAAAAGTTTTAACGTGTTGTCATACGCCCAGGAGCGAAAACATATTTGAAAACGTTTTCTACATTTACTCTGTCAAAACCTTTAATAAGCAAAATCATCCTCACTGTCAACAGTATTACGAATAATACGGGGCCGAGGTACATCAAAAATCTCTGGGGTAGTGCCAACCAGCCTCACTCAGCGTCTCAAAATTCGGCGCGCGGGCCGATATAACATTGGTGGTCAGGCGATTGTGGTTCAGGGAAGCGTGATCAGTCATATTACGTTCAGGTACATGCATTTTGCTCTAGTATTGTAAGGGATCTAAAAATGATTACATCTCATCAGCCTCTCAGTGAGATGAATATCAAGCAGTATTTCAAAATCGTCCTATCATCTAATCTGCATCCTATCATCACGGCACACAGTACAGTTTAAAATGAATTCACTGAGTGGGATTTTCAAACACGATCCTCACGCATTCCAGTACAAGATTCGCGACGATGTGAAAAACATTGCGCTAAAGTAAGATGTTTGTGAGACTGACTCAAAAAATCACTTCCAAAGGAAGTCTCTGTCTTCTTTTTATATCTTTCTATATATATTTACATACATACATAACTTCACACTGTATCCCGCATTTAGCAGGGTAGGCAGAGGGACCTAGTGTTAAGACACTCCTTTCCCCACTTTCCACCAGGTGAGACATTGCGTTGGTGGCGGAACTCAATGCAGCGCTTTGCCTTGTCACCAAACGTAGGAAATGAAAAAAATCATTTTCTGGAGTGGGAATCGAACCCACAGCCTGTCGCGTTTACAGTCGCACGCTTGTGCCTCTGCGCCACGACAGGCGTTCTATATATAGAAAGTTAATAAAAAATATGATAGGAAAGTAATCAAAGTACAATTATAGATACAAAGTAAAAGAACCTTAGACCAGCCGATTTTCATGCAAGTTATGCGGACGAAGGTGTATGACACTTGACGTCTATACTTAAAGTTTATATGGAGGAAGATGTCAAAAGCAATATGTCATATTAATTCACTAAAATTACGCAATATTAATAAAATAAATATTACACATACAACCATGTGTTTGACATACACTTTTATAACACGCAATGTCTTAATCCCGCGGAAAATGAAGATCGGGAATTTTAAGGGTTTTTTGTCCTCCCCTTCCATCTGTATCCTCTAGCTTGGCAACGCATCTATAACATCTCTGGTGGTGTAGATGTTCATGGGCGAAGGTAACTACTTACAATCACGTGGTCCTTCTGCTCGTTTGCCATCGGTTATCCATAAAAAAAAGTGACTTGACTGAAACATTAGGTTCTCAGGTTCCCTCTGCTTAACTTGCTTTGTGCGGGATACAACGTGAAGTTAAAAAAACACTTTTACTTAACATATATGCTTAAATTACTAGTTGTGTATTTTAAAACACTTCAGAAAGTGCCAACTAGTATTCAAGTTAATAGTATAAAGCTATGAATGAATTAGAAATGCAAATCCCCGCTCTGAGTTTCGAGTCCAGGCAGTTTCTTCTTCAAGTACAACGTTATATGGAGATTGAATTTCAAGAGTCTTGCATATTGTTTTCGCATTTTGTAATATTCTTATTCTTTACTTAGAAAACGTAATATAATTAATATTACTAGGTATTATATTATGCAGTTAGGTTTAGTATTTTCATTTCCTAGATTTGGTATCAAGGCGAAGCGCGGCGTTGAGTTCCACCACTCAGCACGCAATACTTCAATTCAGCGGAAAGTGGGGAACGGAGCGTCTTAACACTAGGTTCTCAGGTTCCCTCTGCCAACCGGGATATGCGGGATACAGCGTGTAACTATAAAAAAAAAAATATACAGTGAATCAATTATATTCAGCCTCAGGTAATTACTTACTCTGCAATAACTAAAAACAAGAGTGTGGAATAGCCGATTTTAACGCCGCTAAAAACGAACATTTTGTAATGAATATACAGATGGGATCGTAGTAGCTATATGAGCAGATCATATGGTTAAATAGCGGCGTTAAGTTCCGCCTCTTGGCACACAATATTTCGAATTGGAAAAAATGGAAAGAGGGGAACGGAATGTCTTAATTTCTATTTCTCTATGACTATCCTGCTCTGAAAGAAAATGCGTAAAGCTGAAATATCAAATATAAATAGGGATTATTGTGCCATGACGGTGTATTTGTGCATGTTGCTTTACCTTACCAACCTGTCACTTGTGTCACTTTATATAAAGATGTATGTCATATATATGGTAGTCTGTGTCTTTGACTAATCATTAGTCTGTGTAATATTTTGTGTATTATTTAACGTATTTCTAATGTATTGTTTTCATGTAAAAATATTGGCTTCATGTTCTCTTTCTACATATAGCACATATAGTTATATGCACTATGGAGAATGGCTGTCTATGGCTAATTTCGTACTTTTCTATCTGCATAATTTAAAAAAAAAGAAAAGGTTATTAAATTTCCACTTCGTACACGAAGTATGTATATTTCGGTGATAAACATTATATGAAAATTAAAATTGTTATCAGAACGTAAAATTTATCTAAATATTTTATAGTAGTCACCTGTATTCTGTAACACAGATGTAGGATTTTCCAAATTCTATTCAGTGAATCGGTACTACTCCTTAATTCTCGACCTGGTTCCTAAAATGTTTTGAAACTATATTAACTTGAAATATGCTCTAAAAATACTGCATGAAAAAAATATTTCTTTATTTTTTTTAAATGCGCTTTGATAATTACTAGTTAGCTAGTGACGCCTGTCGTGGCGCAGAGGCACAAGCGTGCGACTATAAACGTAGGTTGTGGGTTCGATTCCCACTCCAGGAAATGTAAAATTTAGTATTTTTATTTCTTAGGTTTGGTAACAAGGCAAAGTGAAGTTAAAAGAAATAGTTACTAGTATAGGTAGGCGCGAGATATATAACAGCGAAATCTCTCTGCAATCTATTAAAAAATCTAAAACTAAATATCATCTCTCATCAGTTAACTTATAGCAAGTATTTCGAAGGCACTTGTAGGATCTTTTCAAATTTGGTTTGGTAGTGAGAGGAGCGCGGACAGTGGAGCTCCCTTATACCTACATTTGAGTCAGAGGTCCTACTCACTTTATGGGCGATATGGGCGATATTGGCGATGGGCCAATGAGCATTTGCACGGTGAATCCATGGATTGATAACAAGACAAAGCGCGGCGTTGAGTTCCACCACTCAGCACTAAATGCCTCAATTCGGCAGAAAGTGGGGAGCGGAGTGTCTTAACACTAGGTTCCCTCTGTATGTATGTAAAATAATTACAAATTATTTTTACATGAATTATACTTATATTCAAAGTAAGTTAAAAAAATTATAAGCTAATCTACATAATTTTTTTGTCGATAATATTTCATACAGTGGAATTTAAGCGGCTACGTAACACGAGTTCATATCGTCGGATTATCCGTAATAATTCCACCGTCCCACCCCATATGTGAATATCAGTCGTAATTAAAATCCAGTATTAATTGAAGCATTCACTTCGTTGTTTTATGTTAGACTGAAATATCTTTATGGTTTTACCTAACATTGATGTATGTTATATTAATGATTTGCGGTCGTTTTTAAATATGATATTGTATAAATAATTATATATTGACGCCTGTCGCGGCGCAGAGGCACAAGCGTGCGAATTTAAATGCGACAGGTTCGATTCCCACTGCAGGAAATGGAATTTTTCATTTCCTAGGTTTGGTAACAAGGCAAAGCGCGGCGTTGAGTTCCACCACTCAACACGCATGCCTTAATTAGGCGGAAAGTGGGGAACGGAGTGTCTTAACACTAGCAGAGGGATGTGCCTTTCTTGCTATACTCGTATGCGGGATACAGTGTGAAGCTATGTTTGTATGTATAAATAATTATTTTGTTTGACGCCTTATTTGCAAAGCTTCCTATGTAATAGAGAATGTAGTGTCAAGACCCTCCTTTTTCTGTTTTTCTCCACAAATTTGAGGTGCAAAGTGGTGAGTGGCGGAACTCTACTTCACATCTTGTTTACCAGGGTGGAAAATGAAAATAATGTAAACAATATCATTCCCTTCAATTTGAATGAACAAACAACCACTCGCGTTTAACGTTAGATATTATTCCTCTTGGATTCAGTCCAGTTCAGTTCTTTTATTATAGCGCTTCGAACTTGCCAGTTGAGCACAAATCACTTCGCCAATGTCACATTGTATGGAGAACACACGAAGGAGGATTGAACGAATTCCACTTGGGTACGATAGCCTGATGACTTGCCAAATTATGACAATAAATAGATTTTAATGTTTTATTTCTTTCTTTTTTTTTACAAAGGAGACAGAGATAGATTACTATTACGCCTAAAAATTTGTATTTAGTCGGTCCACAATTATTACATAACATCACTTGGTAAATAACAAAAGTTGTAAAGCGCATGAAATTATCTCGTGGCAGGATATGATCGTATGGCTTAATTGGCTAGATATCGTTCCCCAAACTAATAAAAGTTAAAGTTGGTCTCAATTGGAAATAATTATACGTTAGTGTTAAATTTTTGATAGAAAAGTAGCTTCACTTTGTATCCCGCATAACAGGGTAGTCAGAAAACTTAGTGTAAAGACACTCTGTTCACCGCTTTCCGCCCGAATTTCACATATTGCTTGATAAGTGGCGGAACTCAACACCGCGCTTTATCTTACCAGGGCAAGAGAAAATGTAAATAATTAATTTATATATATAATTAGGTATCCCCTCGAATGGGAATCGAACCTACAGCCAATCGCAGTTCATAGTCAGACTCTGCGCTACAAATGGCCTACGCATAGCGTGTTAATAAAACTAAAATATTAATCATCTATAATATTAGTAAAATTTTCATAAATATTTAGATTTTTTTTTTTTTTTTTATGGATAACGGATGGCAAACGAGCAGAAGGACCATCTGATGGTAAGTGGTTACCTTCGCCCATGAACATCTACACCACCAGAGATGTTGTAGATGCGTTGCCAACCTAGAGGATAGAGACGGAAGGGGAGGATGATGTAGTAGTCCGCTATCGGAACCACCACATTTTTGGGAAAGAATGGGTGGGAAAGGGGAAAACCTGGCTTACATGCCATCGAACCGGAACACATCACAATATATTTGGCGGTTCGTCTTTGACATGATAGTGGTCGCGAGCCAGACGGAGGACGAACCTCCTACCACCAAAAATAAATTACATACATCTTATTTTTGTTACAATGTTTAATATGATACGATATGGTATCATGATGTATGGCAGGCAATCACCTGAGAGCGGATCTATAGCGCAGCCTCCCTCAATGTAGCTACTAGCGACCATTATACCCGTGTGAATCGACGTCGCCAAAATTGAATATTCATAAACCTTTACTTACAGGATATTCAAAAACTGTATATAAAAAAAAACAGTTTTTATTTATCTTTTCCCTAGATTTTTCTTGCGTAGTTCTAGTAGTTATAGATAGATCTAGATGAAATTTTACAGTAGTATAGTTAGCTTTTGATTTTCGCGATTATTACACATATTAAATGAAACTATACGAGTACATATTAAATAAACGCCTGTCGTGGCGCAGAGGCACAAGCGTACGACTGTAAACACTACAGGTTGTAGGTTCGATTTCCACTCCAGGAAATGTTAGTATTTTCATTTCCTGCGTTTGGTAACAAGGCAGAGCGCGGCGTTGAGTTCCGCCACTCAACACGCAATGCCTCAATATGGCGGAAAGTGGGGAACGGATTTGATGAAAGAGAACAGAGTGTCTTAACACTAGGTTCTCTGGTTCCCTCTGCCTACCCTGCTATATGCGGGATACAGCGTGAAGTTAAAAAAAAAGTACTAAAATATACGCGATTAATCCGGTTAAAATAGTTTCATTTAATAGTAGCATAGTTTATATATCGAAATAACACATAGGCTGCAAATTATTATTCCTAAAAGCAGGGTAGTCAGAGTAACACTAGTGTTAAGACACTCCTTTTTCGTTTTCCATCGAATTCAAGACGTTTCGTGTTAAATGGCGAAACTCAACGCCGCGCCTTATTTTCCCCGAGCGGAGAAATTAAAATAATGTAATAATAATGATTAATATTAAATTAGATTATGAATGAGAATTAGAGAATAAGAGCTGTCGTGGCGCAGAGGTACAAGCGTGCGACTGTAAACGCGATAGGTTGTGAGTTCGATTCCTACAGGAAATGAAAATAATAAATAATATTTAGTATTTTCAAATGAATGAAAATAATGAATGAAAAAAATAAGCGTTGTTACAAGAACGAGGAAATCCTCGCTCTTGTAATAACTCAAAGCGCGGCGTTGATTTCCACCATTTAGCACGCAATGCTTCAATCCGGCGGAAAGTGGGGAACGGAATTGTTGAAAGAGAACGCAGTGTCTTAACCCTAGGTTCTAAGATTCCCTCTGTCTACGCTATGTGCGGGATACAGCGTGAAGCTAAAATAAAAATATTAAATCATTTACATAAAACACATTTACCAGTGAGACCTGTCCTGTCCTGTTGTCCCACTGCACCACTATGGTCATATATTTCTAGTATAAAAAAATCTTTAAAAGCTCAATAAATTCTTATTTATAGCCATAATATTATACGTTTGCTCTCCGACAGATCAATCGAGCGATCTCGCGTACAATTTCCAGGCAGCCTCCCATTCTATAGCTCATTTCCTACCGACGTCCGTTCAACTGAAGAACACTTTGATATTCTTTTAGAAAATATAACTACACAAATATGAATATTACGAATATATGATATTTACGGAACGTTGTTTACGATTTTGTTGGTAATTGGCTAGGTTTATGATTTTATAAAGAAGAGACAGAAAGAATATATCAATATGGCATGTTTGTATTAAGCCTCATTAAAATCCTGAGGTAAATAAAATTTACTTTTACCATTTTTTTTAGCTTCACGCATATAGCAGT
Organism: Philaethria dido; assembly: GCA_033558755.1. Classification (NCBI taxonomy): domain Eukaryota; kingdom Metazoa; phylum Arthropoda; class Insecta; order Lepidoptera; family Nymphalidae; genus Philaethria; species Philaethria dido. The sequence continues at coordinate 3,063 of JAKGSA010001664.1, read as the reverse complement.
GTAGGCAGAGGGAACCTAGTGTTAAGACACTCCGTTCCCCACTTTCCGCTGAATTGAGGCATTGCGTGCTGAGTGGCGGAACTCAACGCCGCGCTTTGCCTTGTTACCAAACCCAGGAAATTAAAATTTTACATCTCTTCGAGTGGGAATCGGACCCACAACCTGTCGTGTTTACAGTGGCGTGCTTGTGCCTCTGCGTCACAACAGGCGATTTTAATTAAAGTAAATATTTATAAAAAAAAAATTAAATAAACCATTTTTATTTAAAGTAATACTTTTTCTTTGGGTAGTTGCTTAAAACTTAATGTAACAAAATTGCGTCACGATAAAAAAGGTAATTTGAGATATAAAAAAATTGACATAGAAAATACATTAATTACTATTTTTTAAGAACGTTCAAGCTTTTTGTTTTTTGTATGTTGTATATTTTTTTAGGGGGTGAACCAATTATCATAGCTAATGCAATGCAGTTCCATTGAAATTTAGCTGACAAGTGGTTTATGAGTTATTTGTAATAATTTTACTTTTACGGTCAGTACATTTAAAATCGTTTTTATTAATTATGCGATTTATAATTAAAAGAATATTTCTTTGGATTGCTTTATTTAAAATTAAATGTAACGAAAATTCGTCACGATACTGGGGTTACATTAGAAACACAATCTATATGAAAAAAGAACCATCAAAATTGGTTTACCCAGAAAAACTTAAGTGGTAATAAAAAAAAAATACTGAAATTAAGAACCTCTCCTCTTTGAAGTGTGTTAAAAATAAGCAAGAAAAATTTAGTGAAAAGATATAAAAAACTGTTTTTGTATACGGTTTTGAATATCCTATAAGTAAAGGGTTATGAATATTCAATTTTGGCGACGTCGATTCACACGGGTATAATGGTCGCTAGTAGCTACATTGAGGGAGGCTGCGCTATAGATCCGCTCTCAGGTGATTGCCTGCCATACATCATGATGCCGTATCGTGTCATATTAAATTTGTAACCGAAATTAAATGTATAATATTTTATTTCTAAATATGTATGAAAATTCTACTAATATTAGGCTGTTGTGGCGCAGTGGGATAGCGGCTGACTGTAAACGCGATTGGGTGTGGGTTCGATTCCTGCTTGAGGGATATTTAAATTATTTTCATTTCTCCACTCTGATACAAAGCGCGGTACTGAGTTCCGCCACATAAAACGCAATGTCTCGAATTCCAACGAAAAAGCGTGAAACTGTAAAAGAAAAAGAAACATAAAACGCCTGTTGTGGCGAAAGCGTACTACTGCATACGACTGTAAACGAGACAGGTTGTGGGTTCGATTCCCACTCCAGGAGATATTTTTTTAAAATAATAAGTAAAAATCAGTATTTTCCTGGGTCGCGTTACAAGGCAAAGCGTAGCGATGAGTTCCGTCACTCAGTACGCAATGCCTCAATCCGGCGAAAAGTGGGGAATGGAACTGTTAAAAGAGAATGGAATGTCTTCACACTAGGTTCTCAGGTTCCCTCTGCCTACCTTGCTATATGCGGAATACAGGTGAAGCTATAAAAAAAGCTAATTATTTTCTTCTTAGTATTCTCGTAGGTCAACCGCCCCCTACACCTCTTGGAATAATCCAAAATGCCACACATTATCTATATAGACCAGTGTTTCCCAACTTTTTTTGTGTCATGCCCCATGTTAGACTTTCTATAATTCTTATGCCCCCAATGTAACATAATATACAAGTTTAAACATAAAAAAAATGTATTGTTAACTTAAGTAATTTAAATAATATGTATGAAAAATAAAAAAAAAGTTTTTAATAAACACAGTAAGTAAATTTTCAAAATCTTTAATGAAAAATTGAAATTGAAATTCAAAATTTAAAAAAAAAGATTTTTCGAAATGTCCCCCTATTAATAAACAAATTGCCCCCCTGTGGGACGTGGGCCTCAAGTTGGGAAACACTGATCTAGACCAAAAGATATATATAACATAAGAAATACTGTCTCGTGGGATTGGAACCCACACTCATCACTTTTATCCAACACTTGATACTCGAATAATCAGGTAAACAATTTTTCAGGCTTTGTAGAAAAGCGTGAATTTTTATAGCAGCTAAGCCCGTTCCAAAAATTGTATGCTGCGCTGCAAAACCTGATTATTCTTTGAGTTTCAATGGTAAAGCTCCTTTTGAAATTTTTGTGTACGCTTACTATATGTATATACATTAGTTTTTAACCGATTTCAAAAAGGAGTTATTAATTCCATTATTTTTTAATGTGTTTTACCGCATAACTTTTTTTTTTACTGGGTGAATTAATTAGCTATTAGCTAATGGTACTGACGTGGTCCCATTTAATTTTAGTTAAGATCTGCCGACTAGTTTATGAGTTATTCGTAATTTTGAGTGCATTTTCGTTGAAGTTAGGTTTCTTTTTTTGTTTAAATTTTAATTATTAAATGTCTATCGTATTGAACAATGACTGTATAGGGTTGGTTCTGGGTTCGACCCCTAGTCGATGGATATATTTAAATCTTGTTAATTTCTCCTTCCTGGTAAGAAAAAGCACGGCGTTGATTTTCAACACTCTATGGCTGTCCTTCAGGCGAAAAGTGGAGAACGGAGTGTCATGATACTTCGTTCTCTCTGTTGTGCGAAAAAATACATGCATACATAGCTTCACGCTGTATCCCGCATATAGCAGGGTAAGCAGAGGGAACCTAGTGTTAAGACACTCCGTTCCCCACTTTCCGCCGAATTGAGGTATTGCGTGCTGAGTGGCGGAACTCAACGCCGCGCTTTGCCTTGTTACCAAACCCAATAAAAATATATACAATTTACTTAGTGTCGTAATTGTTGGTAAGTTAATTTATTTGCTGAAAGCAACCCGATAATTTTCGAATAATAAGGTTTCTTCGTCACTGTTAGGTCATGCTTAACATTTACATATGCAATGTTGTTTTTACAATTATTTAAAAGAACAAGCCTCTTTGTTTCTGAAAGTAATGTTATTCATTTTGATTGATTCAATTGTTCTGGAAACGTTGTATCGTGAATCCCTTTTATAAAAACCTCTTAGG
>JAKGSA010001663.1:0-44852 GCA_033558755.1 Philaethria dido | reverse complement strand
CAATTTCTTATAAATATCTATAATAATTTTAAATTAATAATGAAATATAGGAAACAACAGTTCTAGATTTTAGAAAAAATTTTAGAATTCCCTTGACATGAGACTCTCTGTAGGGTAGCTACTATTGAAGAAAAAAAATGGTCACTCTTCTAAAAAATAATAAAATAAAAACATTTTTTTTTTAACTTCACGCGGTATCCCGCATATTTCAGGGTAGGCAGAGGGGGGAATCTGAGAACCTAGTGTTAAGATACTCCGTTCTCTTTCAACAAATCCGGTCCCCACTTTCCGCTAGATTGAGGCATTGCGTGCTGAGGGGCGGAACTCAACGCCGCGCTTTGCCTTGTTACCAAACCCAGAAAATAAAAAATTCCATTTCCTGGAGTGGGAATGGAACCCACAACCTGTCGCGTTTACAGTCGCACGCTTGTGTCTCTGCGTCGCTACAGGCGTTTCATATTTTTTCTATAGTAATATAGAAATATCAATATCAATTCACTTAAAATTTTCCTAATATTTTAGGCCAGGAGTAGTTAGGGTACCTAAAGGGGAGGTTTGAGGCGGTGGGCGGTGGGGTTAATTGTAGACGGCCAGGTAGGTGTCCTAGCCCCTGGGAAGAGCTGTATTGATCCGCGCAAGTGCAATTCGGATGCACTAATTGTATAGTTAACTAGAATACCTACATATATCCTAGTTTGAGGCTATCCTGGCGTAATGGTAATAGGTTCGATTCTCGTACAGGGGAATACGCGGCATTAAGTTTACAAACGCGTCACATTGTCTCGAATTCGGGCAGAAAGTGCAGAACGAAATGTTTAACACAAGGTTCTTTCTGACTACTACGCGTTGCTAAAAAAAATGGAAATATTCGTATCAATTCATTTTATATTTATTAATAATTCAGAAGAGGGAGGAGTGGTAAGGGGTAGCTAGGTACCTAAAGGGGAGGCTGGAGTAGGTGGGGAGAGGGATTAAATATAGACATCTAGATATGTGTCCTAGCCGGGAAGAGCTGTATCGATTCGCGCAAGTGCAGTACGGATGCACTTTATTTATGGTTAACTTAGCCAGGCCCCAGATTATAGTGCCCATAGTGGCGCAAAACAGTGCTTCACTGTAAACGCGAGTCGTTGTGGGTTCGATTTTCGTACGGCTGAATGTTTAAATTATTTTCATGTACTCGCTCTTGTAAGACAAATCATGGTTTTTGAGTTACGCCACTTAACATGTGATGTTTTGAATTCGGATGGAAAATGGAAAACGGAGTGTTTAGCACTAGGTTCTCTTTGAGTCCCTTCTACGCGAGGTAATATAAAAATCGGGGTAAAAAAAATATAGAAATATTAGTTTCGAGGGGGGTGGGTGAAGGGTAGTTAGGGTACCTGAGAAGGAGGATTTAAAGGGAGGGGTGAAATAGAGTTAGATATCCCCCTTCCCCTGTCTAGTCCTTGCTAAGAGCTGTATTGATCCGCGCAAGTGCAATACCGATGCACTATTTGTAGAGCTTAATAGATTATCTGTATCTTGGATCTTTGTCTATTTATTATATTTTAAAAATACAAAAACAAAAACATCGTCACACATAACTAGTTTTTCTCGCTTACTTTATTTGTACTATTTGCTTCCTAAATTTGAAGAATTGGTTCAGTCGGGTTTTTTGTTGTTTATAATTATGAGTGTAATTTATCATGGTGCATTTTTATTAAATTGAGTTTCAAATCATAACGATTCTAAAGAAATTCCAATTGAATATAACCGTTCAATGTTTAGTATTTTAGTTTATTGTCGAATATAAAAAAAAAAAAAAGAAAAAAAATAGTCCCGCTGAGTTTCTTGCGCCGGTTCTTCTCAGGTCTGAGGCATTAAATTTAGTGAACCGGTGGTAAATTATTTGACGTTCAAAAAATGAAGCTTGTAACTTCTTATTTTGAATAAAATTATTTGACTTTGACTTTGACTTTGACTTTATAACCATAGTCTGTTTAAATCTTTATTGCGTGTAATTATATTTTCCTTCAGGAGAGTATTTATAATATATTTAATCTCGAATTTGGTCAGAAAGCGGCGAACGGAGTGTGTTGACACTAGGTTCTCTGAATACCCTGCTATACGGGATAAAGCGTTAAGCTGCTTCCTTATATAGTATGTCATGTTTCTTCTAATAATAGAAGCCCATGATTTATTCTTTTAAAAATCTCATTCTGACGCTTTTAAGAGCACTGTTAAAAGAAACTATTTTGTTAAGCTTTCTTTCAAATAAGGCAAGGCATCAATTTGAATTGCCTTTGTACTATTGACATTTGAATGAACATGACAGATGTAGGTTGACATAATATTGATGAAGTTTTTTTATTATCTGTCATTAGTTTTTCAAGAGAAATGTAGATAACGGGTTCAAATCCAATGTTTTAATTAGAATTTCAAAAATTAAGAGGATTTCTGACGGCGTCGTGCTGTTATTTTATATTAATGGCGTTTGATTTTTAATTTTTATTTTTATTTCTGTAGGATTATTTGATAACGCGATTTGTTCATTAAGTTTAAAATATTTTTGACCGACTTTTGATGATTCCATTTTTAAATGATCACAAGCTTCTGATTTCCAATTTAAATATATTAAAGATTTTAAGCTACAGCTTAAAACTACACTTTTTGGTGTATGTTTTTAGTGCTATTATATGAAGTTAGTCTTCTATTTTTGGTAAAATCTTAATTCTTCGAAATATATCTTTTTTGGTGGTAGGAGGTTCGTCCTCCGTCTGGCTCGCGACCACTATCATGTCAAAGACGAACCGCCAAATATCTTATGATGTGTTCCGGTTCGATGGCATGTAAGCCAGGTTTTCCCATTCCCACCCATCCTGTCCCCAAAATGTGGTGGTTCCGAGAGCGGAATACTACATTGTCCTCCTCTTCCATCTGTATCCTCTAGGTTGGCAACGCATCTACAACATCTCTGGTGTTGTAGATGTTCATGGGCGAAGGTATCCACTTACCATCAGGTGGTCCTTCTGCTCGTTTGCCATCCGTTATCCATAAAAAAAAAAAAAAAATAATATCAGCTTTGGTGAGATACATACATAGCTTCACGTTGTATCCCGCATATAGCAGGGTAGATAGGACCACTTTCACCACTCAACACGCAATTGCTTGAATTCGGGCGGGAAGTAGAGGACGGTGTGTCCTAACGCTAGGTTACCTGTGACTACTCTGTTAAGCAGGATAAACTATGAACATAAAAAAAAAGTTTAAATACATATTTCATACACATGTACTTTCTACAGCCATTCTTATGGCTAGGTTATAGTTATTATTAGTTATACTCCGTGTCGTATATACGCAATTACACTAAACAAACAAAACTAATTTCAACACGATCTCTGTAAGCAAAGTCTACCATTCAATACAATATAATAGTCATTTGTTAGAAGCAAATAAGATGGCACGATATCCGTTACAGAAATGATCTCGTTATTATCTCATCTTGTATCTTTCAACAGATCGATATCAATTCTTTTGTGATATAAATACTATTTAATGCCCGCGGCTATGCGTGACTTTTAATTTCCTTTGTTTTCGATGGTATAATTAGGCCGTATTTCGAAGGCGGCATTAGTAGAATCTTTTCAAATTTGGTTAGGTAGAGAGAGGAGTGATGACAGTGGAGGTGAACGTCAATGCAAATTTTAAAAGAGGGCCCCTTAAACCTACAAGTTGGGTCATAAGTCCTAGGCACTCTCCAAACTCCTTTCTATGCAACGCAATGGGCACCCGCACGGTTAATCCATGGTGCGCTAATGAATTTCTTCTCTTTTCTCTCCTACCTATTTGTTAACCCCGTTGACACGCTATATGCGGGATACAGTATGAAGCTATGTATGTATGTACCTCACCAATGCGTCACAATGACGTCGAAAATTCATTTAACGGATAATGTCCTGGTTCATTATCCGGCGAAGTATCTAAGTTTACCTACAATTTATTTACAGTTATAATAATACTGCTAACTCCTCAACTATTATTTATACAATTGATATGACGTCATCACTTTTTAACGTATTTCAAAATAAGGAGGTGGTTATCAATTCGACTGTATTTTTTTATGTGTTACCGCATAACTTTAACTGTTTTGTTGGGTGGTAGGAGGTTCGTCCTCCGTCTGGCTCCATGACCACTATCATGGCAAAGACGAACCGCCAAATATCTTATGATGTGTTCGGTTCGATGGCATGCTCTGCAGAATTTATTCCCACCATCCTTTCCCAAAATGTGGTGGTTCAAAAACAGAATACTACATTGTCCTCCTCTTTCCATCTAGCATCCTCTAGGTTGGCAACGCATCACACAGCATCTCTGGTGTTGTAGATGTTCATGAAACGAAAGGTATCCACTTACCATCAGGTGGTCCTTCTGCTCGTTTTGCCAATCATTATCCATAAAAAAAAAAAAAAAAAAAAAAGCTAGTGTTTCTGATATGGTCCCATTTAAGAAATTTAATTAAGATATGACGGGTAGTTTTTTGAGTAATCCGTAATAATTTCGTTCATTTACTTTTCTCTCTTCAAATTCTGTATTTGGTTGTTTTTGTAGGAGTTTCAAAAATCCTTTCTTAGTACTCCTCTACACTTCCTAAGACTAAATTAGATTATACAGAAATTCATTCCAATTATAATATTCAGTTCATTTCTTTAATAATGAGGCTTTGAACGTGCCTGTTGAGCATAAATCACTTCGCCAATGTCACGTTGTATGGAGAACGCACAAAGGAGGATTGATTAGTAAAAAGCGATAGTTTCAATTAATTTCATTTCTACATTCTTGTAGGCCAAAGCCGGGAACTGTGTCTTTAGATATATAAAAATAATGTTTGTCTGTATACCCTTTATAGAATCGTAAACCATGCATTTAATCATGTGATGATCTTTAGCAAAGTTGTTATGCATGAACCCACTAAGGTTTCTGAGTGGGTACGACCAATTTTCGACAGATGGCTCCACATGTTTTTTCGAAATTAACAAAATCATTAAAATTACTCAAAATGAATTGAATATTTCTATATGTCTTTTTTTCAAATTTATTTTTGGTGGCGTAGCAACGCTCGCTAGTTAATTATAAATCATATTTTCAATAACAACTGCGTAAAATCTATATGAAAGAGATCTTATTGGAATATAACCGTATATTACGACACATATGTATGTATTTTTAGTAACACACGTGCCACGTGCAATAGTCATTAAAATTGGCGTTTGATCGCGAGGTTAAAGTCTTAGTTATGAATAACTAGATATTTGTCGATATAATGTGGCCAGATTACACAAAATCGCTATAAATGTTACCAAAGTAAATAGCATTTCTTTTGATTATTTCTATGATTTTTATAGGGAAATTATTATAAAATTAGTATACTAAATAAACCTGCTATATGCGGGATAGCTTCACGCTGTATCCCGTATGTAGCAGGGTAGGCAGAGGGAACCTAGTGTTAAGACACTCCGTTCCCCACTTTCCGCCGATTTGAGGCATTGCGTGCTAAGTGGCGGAAACCAACGCCGCACTTTGCCTTGTTAACAAACCCAGGAAATGAAAAATTCCATTTCTTGGAGTCGAACCCACAACCTGTCGCGTTTACAGTCGCACGCTCGTGCCTTGCGCCACGACAGGCGTTATAAAATTATGACTACCCATATCGTTACTATAAGCAAAACGCAGCTGTACGCTTATTCTCATGTAGTAGGACAGTTAGAACCTAGTGTCAGTTCTTAATTAATTTAAATGAGACTTCTTTTGGTGGTAGGAGGTTCGTCCTCCGTCTGGCTCGCGACCACTATCATGTCAAAGACGAACCGCCAAATATCTTATGATGTGTTCCGGTTCGATGGCATGTAAGCCAGGTTTTCCCACTTTCTTACCCATCCTTTCCCCAAAATGTGGTGGTTCCGATAGCGGACTACTACATTATCCTCCCTTTCCATCTGTATCCTCTAGGTCGGCAACGCATCTAGTACATCTCTAGTGTTGTAGATGTTCATGGGCGAAGGTAACCACGTACCATCAGGCGGTCCTTCTGCTCGTTTGCCATCCGGTATCCATAAAAAAAAAGAATCATCAGAATTGGTTCACCCTGTTAAGTTATTCAGTAACACACAAAAAATGTATCCGAATTGAGAATTTCCTTCTTTTTTGAAATCGGTTAAAACGTATGCCACAAAGGAGAGGTAATTAGGAATACATTACCACGTTAGATGGCTTACAACATAATGTGTGAAAGTAGGCTAATTAGTTAGTCAAGACAATATATCCGAGCGTGAATACGTTGACAAATCGACTTGCATATACATTCTTTTTAAATTAATGGGCATTAATATTGTTTTATTTATAGTGAAATAATGAATATATAAAGAGAAACACTATATCGACACTAGATTCTCTCTGACTACTTTGCCATTCAGGCAAAGGAAAGCGCGGCGTTGAGTTCCGCCACTCAGTAGGCGACGCCTCAATTCGGCGGAAAGTGGTGAACGGAATTGTAGAAAGAGAACGTAGTGTCTTAACACTAGGTTCTCAGGTTCCCTCTGCCTACCCTGTATATGCGGGATACAGCGTGAAGCTAAAAAAACTATATCAGTATTAGATTCTTTCTGACTTCTTTGCTATTCAAAAAAAGCGTGAAGTTAATAATTAAGATTTAACAAAGCAATAAAACTGATAGCAAGTAAAACGTAACATACATACATACATACATACATACATAGCTTCACGCTGTATCCCGTATATAGCGGGGTAGGCAGAGGGAACCTAGTGTTAAGACACACCGTCCCCTACTTTCCGCCGAACTGACGCATTGCGTGCTGATTGGAGTGGGAATCAAACCTACAACCTGTCGCGTTTACAGTAGCACGCTTGTGCCTCTGTGCCACGACAGGCGGTAAAATGTAACATTGTTACGAATAACTACTCGTCAGATCTTAGTTAAATTTAAACATCAGAAACTCTAGCTCTCATATAAAAAAGTATCGTCAAAATTGGTTATCGATTCGTCAAAAAAATATAACCGAACCTTTCTATTTTTTTTAAAGTCGGTTAAAATATATTATTAAATTACCTTATCTATGCTATGTAATCTGAGCTTAGATTAAAGGGTGAAGGTTACTTAGAAGTTTACCTTTGAACTTTGCGTGCTAGCTTTTACTTTTCCATAATTTTACTTATTTTTATGAGTACAGTAATAAAATACGTAACGTGAGTACCTACAAACATGCAATCGTGGCGCAGTGGGACTACGTGTGATAGTAAGCAACAGTTGTCGGTTCGATTCCCACTCGGGGAATTATAATATTTTTTTTAGCTTCACGCTGTATTCCGCACATAGCAGGATAGGCAGCATAGAATCAAGCCAAGCGCGACGTTGAGTTCCGCCACTCAGCACGCAATGCCTCAATTCGGCGGAACGTGGGGAACGGAGTGTTTTATCACTAGGTTCTCAGGTTCCCTCTGCCAGCCCTGCTATATGCGGGATACAGCGTGAAGCTAAAAAAAAAATAATATAAGGTTAGGTTGAAGGGTGAAGGTCAGTTAGAAATTTACCTTTGAACTTTGCGTGCTGACGTTCATTTTATCACAATTTAAACATATTCATATTATTAGTAATAAAAATTTTAACACAGAAAGAAAACCGACTTATGAGAAAATTCACTAAAAAGCACAATTATTACGAATAACTCAAAAACTACTAGCCAGATCTTAGCTAAATTTAAATGGAACCACAATCAGAAGTACAACTATCATATAGCACATAAAGATACAGTAGGATTGACAACATCTTTTTTTATGTCGGTGAAAAAGTATATATATATATATATATATATATCGTTTGGTGGTAGGAGGTTCGTCCTCCGTCTGGCTCGCGACCACTATCATGTCAAAGACGAATCGCCAAATATCTTATGATGTGTTCCGGTTCGATGGCATGTAAGCCAGGTTTTCCCCTTTCCTACCCATCCTTTTCCCAAAATGTGGTGGTTCCGATAGCGGACTACTACATTATCCTCCCTTTCCATCTGAATCCTCTAGGTTGGCAACGCATCTAGTACGTCTCTTGTGTTGTAGATGTTCATGGGCGAAGGTAACCACTTACCATCAGGCGGTCCTTCTGCACGTTTGCCATCCGGTATCCATAAAAAAAAAATATATATATTAATAAAATAATACCTTATACATGTACAAATAGCGTGTACATTATCTTCATTTAAATATTATAATTCAAAAGAAACAAATTAATTGTTTTTAATTTCATGGAAACACAAAATTCGTGACTCGAACAGTGCTATGTAATAATTGACTGTGAACTAAGAATGAAATATTATTACCTATAATTACTAAGGTTATCGCATAACGTGAGGTATATCTGTATATATAAAACGCTTGAGTTACTGAGTGACTGACAGACACCGTACAGGCAAAACTACTGGCTAAAGCCGGCTGAAATCTAGCATGTCCTTGGGGAGTATAGGGGAGCCTTGAGAGAAGAGGAGAAAATTAATAAATATATCCCACATGAACGCCTGTCGTGGCGCAGAGGCACAAGCGTGCGACTGCAAACGCGACAGGTTGTGGGTTAGATTTCCACTCTAGGCATTGTAAAATTTAGTATTTTCATTTCTTGGGTTTGGTAACAAGGCAACGCGGCGTTGAATTCCGCCACTCAACAGGCAATGCCTCAATTTGGCGGAAAGTGGGGAACGGAAATGTTGAAAGAGAATGGATTGTCTTAACACTGGGTTCTCAGGTTCCCTTTACCTATGCTTTGTATATGCGGGATACAGCGTGAAGAACACGTAACAAGCAAATTGGACAGAAAAAGGACGTACAGGTCATAGAAAACGGTTTTTTATGTCTTATCCACGCAAGCGCAGTAGGTGGACGGTATGCAAATATTTACTACTTGTCTTTATATATAAAAATGAATTTTTGCCTGTATGTCATCGATGAATTCAAAAAAAATCTTAAATTTATTTTAGTTGTTGGCGTAGCAATGCGCGCCGGGTACAGCTAGTAGTATATAAATTAGTAATAATTCATGTATCTTTTTTTATTCACTTCTAGAACTTATCAACTACACCCAACCCGTGTACGTTTGGCGAGATGACCCCAACTCCCGGCAGAACACTATCAAGGAGATCATCGAGCGAGCTACCTCTAAGGAAGATTGGCCTCAGGTTAGTTGCAAGAGAATAATTAAATTTTACAAATGTCTATCAATGCGCGGGGTTGAGCTCCGCCATTTAACTTGCAATGTCTCGAATTTGAAACAAAGTGTCTAGTCACTTTCTCTCCGACTAGTGACTACTAGCTGCAAATAAATAAATATTTTTTTTTAATTGCTGGTTGAAACCAATGTAACATAGTAAAAGCTATGAATGTAAGAGTTGGTTGTGATATCCATCCGCATTCAGGGTTGCGGTTATATTTAATGATTTTCATTTCCTCAATCTGATAGCGAGGAACGCGACGCATTGCGTTCCTCAACACGGTACACAGTTCCCTAAATTCTGATAAAAATGAGAATGGAATGTCAAGACATTCCATAGGTTCTCTGGTTCCCTCTGCCTACCCTGCTATATGCGGGATACAGCGTGAAGTTAAAAAAAAATATATATAAACAATTAAATTAACAAATTTCATTTTTACTAAATTACACTAGCGTGTATAACTTAGTGGCCATTTCACTATATCAAAACTACTGTCCATAGAAAGTTGAGTCATGTTGATTCCTTATGCAATATTTCATAAGAATTTCAAGAAATCCTCGCTTTGTAATCTCTCTTAATCCCCTACATGCTTCAAGGAACCAACATATAATGTTATATGTCATGGTTGTATGGGCTACTAACTGTAACTGTAATTATTAAGGTTCGAGTTCCCAATTCTGTACTATAGAGATGCTGCGATAACAGTTATATATATTACAGAGTCAAGACTCTAGGTACTCTAGGTTATGGGTTCAAATACTGGATTCAAATATTATCCATTCATCTAAATAAGAGGAAAGTTAAGATTCTTTGTTTTATTTATCTAATTAAAGAGTGAAGACATACGAAAATAATTTGTACATTAATACAAAAATGTTATTATTATACTAAATTTAGCATTAATATAATTCCAGGTGCTAATCTTCCCGGAAGGCACTTGCACGAACCGATCATGCCTGATTACGTTCAAGCCGGGAGGTTTCTACCCGGGCGTGCCCGTTCAACCAGTCACCATCCGCTATCCCAACGCTAAGGACACTGTTACTTGGACCTGGGAAGGACCTGGGGCGTAAGTGTTGTAAATTTATATATATATATATTTTAGATTGCAGAGACTGTAAACGCGACAGGTTGTGGGTTCGATTCCCACTCCAGGAAATGTAAAATTTAGTATTTTCATTTCTTGGGTGTGGTAACAAGGCAAAGCGCGGCGTTGAGTTCCGCCACTCAACACGCAACGCCTCAATCTGGCGGAAAGTGGGGAACGGATTTGTTGAAAGAGAACGGAGTGTCTTAACACTAGGTTCTCAGGTTCCCTCTGCCTACCCTGCAATTACACTGTTGCCACAGGTTTTGTAAGAAAAATATATAAATGTATCTGTTTTTCTTTATTTTTTGGCTATAGTACATAGAGTACAACTATACAGTACAATCATATTTTTTTATCAATAATAACAAAAAATCAATTAATTCCAGCCTAAAGCTGCTATGGCTGACACTAACGCAGGTGCACAGTTCGTGCGAGATCGAGTTCTTACCCGTATACTATCCCAGCGAGGAGGAGAGGAGAGACCCGAAACTGTACGCCAGGAACGTTAGAGATGTCATGGCGAAGTTAGTTTTTATGTGTTCTTGTTTGTACTTTTGAATTTGGTTGGGTTGGCGAAAATCAAAAATTGAAACAAATATAATATTTTCTTGTGAGTCTCTGGTAAAAAAATGCAGAGAGTGGAGAACAACACAAAGGTTACCATTTATTAAGACTGTTATTTGGTCATAATATTCTTATCTATTTCTTTTCTATTAGTTACTTGTACTACTACCATCGAGTTTCTATATAAGTATAAAGAGAAAATCTCCGTCCCCTGCTCTCTTGGCTCGCCAACCTCCGCTTGCAATGGACAAAATATAAAATTTTCAGTTTACGTGAGATTATTTAATACTGTGAATCAACTAGGCACAGCGGCTAACATTATAATACAAAAAAAATACTTGCCTACATGATGGCCTTCATATATATATTAAATTTTAATTTAAGACGTTATAAAATCCTTAGGGCCTTAGGTGTCCCGGTACTGGACTACACATACGACGACTGCAGACTGATCGCCCGCGCGAAGCAGCTCGGGATCCCCGCCGCCGCCGCGTGCAGGGAGGTCAGCGAGCTCACGGCACAGCTCGGGTGAGTTGAGGACATTAAAATAACAGAGAAGGGATAAAATATTGTATATCGCGGTTTTTATACGCGAATTAAATAAAACTATTTTAAACGGATTAATCGCGTATATTTTAGTATTCGGAAACACATTTTTTAGAAACCTGACGGTTCGAACACTTTGGAGTAGTCTCTGGTCACAGGTAGGTCACAATTAATCCAGTAAAAATAGTTTCATTTGAAAACAGTGTTTTAAATCGAAATTGATAGAGGAAGCTAAGAAGAGAGGCCATCATGACGCAGTGGGACAGTGTTTGATTGTAAACGATGAGTTGTGGGTTCGATTCTCACTTGGGGAATTAATTGTATAATCTGTAATCGGGTCTTATTACATACCACTGCTTTTTTAAATGTTAATTTTAAAGCAATGTTTATTTAATAGATAACATATATTGTCATTATAAATTTTCATTGTCTCTATCTAATTTATTAGAGACTAATTTAAAATATATTTAATATTCCGTTTGAATTGTTGACATATAAAACAGTATCTGGGTACGCCCTATATACGCCCAAGTTATCCTCAGTCACCGGTTTCATAAGAACCATGAAATTGTAATATTTTAAGAAGTGATTTGTCCTTAATTTTTCTCCGTTTTCTCCACTAAGCTAAAGTGAAGAATATAACAATTTCTCAATAATTTCCAGGTTGGATCGTTCGCATTTGGAACAGCATCTAGCCGCGCAGGGCATCAGACACGCGCGGTGGCTCACGAAACAGGAGTTTGCGCAACGTCTCGGGGTGCCCTGTAATATTCATTTGCAACGATTGTTTGATTTGTTTGTGCAGGTTTGTATTTCTTTTATATATATTCTGTGTATAACCGAGTAGGTAAAGTGTTAATTCATTCTGTTTTCAAATTTCCATCTGTTTTTTAGACATTTTTAGACATTTTCTTATCAGAGAGGTGGAGATGAATATGTTTTAAAAATGATTATTTTTTTTTAATATTTTAATTTGAAATATAACTATTTTAAATAAATATTTTAGGTGAAACTTTAGTAAACGTGTTATATCATTGCATTCTCTATAGTATAAAATTAAGAGCTCGAGCTCTAATAATTACTATTATTTATATAAGACGCTTGCGTAGCGCAGCGTCTTATATGCCTGTGCCTGTGTGAGAGATGCCTGTGCCTGTGCCTGTGTGAGATCTTATGTGCCTGTGACTGACAGACAGCGTACACGCAAAACTACTGCCCATAGAAAGATGACATTTGGCATTATAAGTAAGTTCCTTGGAGATTGTAGGGAAGCACTGAGCGAGAATATCTCGAAATTCCTATGAAATTTTCTATAAGGAATCAACATAGTTCAACTTTCCACAGACAGTAGTTTTGTTATAGTGAAGTGGTCACTAATTTACACTCACTAGTGTAATTTAGCAATAATGTAATATATTTAATTTTAATTTGTTTATATGTAATGGCTTATCAGAGGTCGACGGGCGTGGTGTACTTCCCGGACTACTTGCTGTGCGCCGCCTTCCTGTCGATGCAAGCCTCCTTACATTCACAGTTGCTATCTATTGCTTTTAAGGTTATTTTTTTTAATTCATTTTTTTTTCAACTTCATTCGGTATAGGAGGAATACACAAAGTGAACCTAGTACCAATATATTCTGTTTTTAGTTTCCCATCAAATTTTGGTACATTGAATGTAAAAAGGCGGAGCTAAGCGATTTATCTTATATTTCTGTCTTTTTTTTTAACTTCACGCTGTATCCCACATATAGCAGGGTAGGCAGAGGGAACCAGAGAACCTAGTGTGTAGACACTCCTTTCTCTTTCAACAATTCCGTTCCCCACTTTCCGCGGAATTGAGGCATTGCGTGTTGAGTGGCGGTACTCAACGTCGCGTTTTGCCTTGTTACCAAACCCAAGGAATGAAAATATTTATCTTATATCTGATAATAATTTAAATATAATCAAACCTTTGAGTGGAATTCAAACCCAAAGTCAATTGCGTCAAAAGTCAGATATTGTGTTGTACTATCGCGTTATGATAGTCTCTAGGTATATCTTTTAATGTTATATTTCCTATATTTCAAGTGTATGAAGAGAGAATCATATATTCATTTCTCTTTCATTTAGGGGTTAAGGCTGCGGAGCACAACGCCTCACTTTGTCTCTCTAGCTAATCTATGTAATGAAATATTTTCCAAATGGAATATTTTGTAAAGGTCATCTTGCCGCAGTGGAATAGAGTGTGACTATAAACGTGATTAGTAATGGGTTCGATATCCATTCACGGGGTATACCCAAAAACATCTTAAAAAGTTAAAAACTATATTCAAATTCTTGTAAACTTAACTTCACACTGTACGAGTATTCCGTACATAGCAGATTCGGCAGAGGGAATCACAGAACCTAGTGTTAAGACATTCCGTTTTATTCTTCTTTTCTTTTTTTTAACTTCACGCTGTATCACGCATATAGTAGGGTAGGCAGAGGGAACTTGAGAACCTAGTGTTAAGACACTCCGTTCTCTTTCAACAATTATGTTCTCCACTTTTCGCTGAATTGAGGCAGTGCGTGATGAGTGGAGAAACTCAACGCCGCCTTTTGTGCCCTAAGTGTGTGATTAACATTTTAAAACTATATATAACAGCTATTCGACCCGACGGGATCCGGTCGCATACAACGCGAGGTGTTCGCGGAGATCGCCGCTAAGTGTCTCGGCCTCTGCGAGGAGGACGCGCACTACACCTACGCGCAACTTGATGTCGACGCACACGGGTATATCACCTTTGGTAGGTAACATGTAGACGCGTGATTATGTTGATAAGTCGAAGTATATGTGTAATTTTAAAAATATTATATAATAGGTGCTAGGATTGCTTTCATTGTGTTCTAAGTTCTGAGAGACAATGTACAGGCGAAACTGCCGTCCATGCTATGCGGGATAGAGCAGAAAGTTATACAAATATATTTCATAATATTTCTATCTTTTGGTAAGTATATCGATATATCCAATGAACAGTTCATATATGAGCAGAACTCAACGCCACCTTTTTGTCTTATCAGAGCTTGAAAAGGAAAATAATTCAAATAATAAAAATCATTTCCCCGAATGGGAACCGAACTCATAATCACTCGTTCTACAGTCAGATGGTGTCTCACTGCATCACAATGGCGCCGATATACATATATATGTGTAAAATATTTACAGTAATATTTTGTTTATACGATATTAATAACAACTATTCAAAGAACAGTGACAGACACGGTATAAATACAAGAAATAAAAATAAGCTGATCACTCCTAATTTTCGCCTTCAAAAGGTGAATAAATCGTTTATTCATCACAAGGTATACGTATGTATAACAAAATTCCACAAATAATTACAGACCTGCCATTTGAAAAATTCAAAGTCGAGATTAAAAATATACAAATACAAATACAAATACAAATACAAATATTCTTTATTGCACACAAATAAACAAATAACATAGAAGTAGTAATAGCGTACAATAAGGCGGCCTTATCGCTTAAAGCGATCTCTTCCAGGCAACCTTTGGATATTGGATTTGTATAAAGTAGTGGTAGGCGGTGCACTAATCAGGATATTTACATTAAAAAATTAAATATATATTAATTAAAAATACAAACTAAATACATAATTATATACATACTTACATACATTCATAAATAAAAAATAAATATATCATTAAGGAAAGTATATTATTCTGTCCAAGAATACTATAATTAATATATATTAATGTGTGGAATTAAATACTGATGATGTTCGCTCAGGAGGCTTATCGTTGCGGTAAATTTATTATAAAATTTTATTTGTTAAGAGCAACTGTTGAGTTTCTTGCCGGCTCTTCTCATCAGAACTGCCTTCCGAGCTGGTGGTAGCTTCTGTTAGGACTGACATCTTTTGTAAATTGACGATTCAAAAGTGCTTGTAATAGTCTATTTGAATAAAGAATATTTTGATTTATAACCGTTTTCTTTTGTTTCCTTTTCCAGATGATTTCATAGCATATGCTCAGAAAAAGAATGAATTCTCGTTCATTTTCGTGAGCGACACTTCACAGAAACCGAAAACCCAGTGAGATTTAGAAATACCGACGGTAAGCAGTCGGGTACCTTAGATTATATATAGGTTACTTGAGATGGGACTTATGTGGGATTTAAGGGGGGCCGAGGAGGGGGGATCAGCTTGGAAAAACCTGGGCGGTAAAAGGGGGCATTGAAGAGGAACGGGGGAGGGGGGGAGTTGGAAGTTTAGGTGGAAACAGTGATATTTTCCTTATAATGCTCTGAATATCAAAATTTCAATCAAAATATAATTAAAATCAGTTGATATTTTTAAATTTTTTGTGTATAATTTTCATATATTATAAAGCAAGTATTATTTTTTTCAAATATCAATCAATCTTACCATTACTACCTCAACCTCGTATAAAAAAGTAAGAATTTTAACACCAAACCAAATAAATTAATTTAATTTTGATTATTCTTCAACTATTCAAAAAAAAAAATAACGAAGACTAATATTTTTTTTTCGCATACTCTAAAATTTAAGAAAACAATAATTTTTTTTTTACAAAATAAATCGTTGCCATCACTACCTCAACTGACTTGACCTCATGTCAAAATTACAATAATGATAACAATAAATTCTAATACAAGCATTTATTTATTTAATCTTTTAATATTAATTAAAACTTGCTTTTTGGCATTTTTAATTTCAAAAGTAAATTCAATTTTTTTCTAAGAATTCTTGACATTATAAACGAAAATTCACTGTTATAATTTCATATGATTGCCATCTCAAAATACCACATCAGAAATTCGATTATTCGAATCTCGTTAAATCGATTATTTGAATATTAAATAAACTACAATCCAGGAATAACAACTTTCGACACCATTCAAACATCTATATATAAAAAAAAAACAGGCATTTAAAAATAAACCAAAATAAAAACTTTTTTTAATATTCAAATTATCCAAAGAGCTTCGAAATATCGAAAATCTATTTATTTTTATAGTTTTTATATATAAAAAGAGTGAATGATGAAGGTATCGTACACGTTCATTCCCAGAAAGATTCCTTTTTGTTTCATTATCTGTACGTTATTCATTCGTTCAAATTATTTTTAATTGATCGTTTCGGCCAATTGTTTTGATAACTTCAAATTTGTGTATTTTAAATTTAATATTAAAATATACATATTTCTATATATTTCTCATAATAATTGGCCTATTTTCGCGATAAATCAATTTTTTTTTTTTTTTTTTTTTTTTTTTTTTTTTTTAAATCTTCCGGTGAGTTAAGACACTTGTGTAAGATATGTAAATACCTAGTTATAACCATAAATTATCACACACATTGTAAATATAGTACTTAGTTGACTTTCGAAGACGTCAAATATACGGAACGAGCGAATGAATGTAATTAACTATGTGAAGTAGAAAAGATTTTTTAATACGTTCAGATCCATTCAAATCTTTTAGAGACCGGAGTTAGTGTATGATATGCTTTTGATGATTTCAAAACTTACCACGAGGGGGTGGGTAATAAAGGGATAAAAGATCTCTCTACCCCTTTCTTACCGGATTACCTTATTTAATAGGGTAGTCACCCTTACCCTCGTGGGTAGTTATTTAATCAGATATAGGAGATCATACACGGTATGTTCAATTGTATCTAACAAGCCGCCCAGGTTTCTGACTTGGCCATACTAAACTCTAATCCCTAAAACATTTGTTATAGATTTTAAAGTATTAAAACTGAGAACGGGTCTACTTGACGTTTTTGAAATAGGGCCATGAAGTGATGTGATAATTTAAAAATTTTAATCCTATACTAATTAAGACTAGCAGTTCAAGCTGCACGTAATACAAAAATTTCACTAAAACTCAATAAGGGGTGATAATCTTATCAGGCTTGAGAGTTGAGGTTTGAAATTAAGTAATATCCCAATAATAGACTTAAAACATGTATATATATATAAAATGGACGGACATGTTGAATGGGATCGTTTATCTGCGGCTTGTGTGTCGCTGTATCAGCGGTCAGGCGAGTGCGGAGTCAATGCCAAGTACGAGGTTAACATCTAGGGCTCAGGTACTAAGCCTTGACAGCATTCTAGATTTCATTTTATATTCAATACCATAGCAGAACTTTTCGATACTGATATCTTCTTTATGTTTATATTTATATATGAACTTCAGTACTTCAGGACTAGTGTCAAGTGATGGCCCAAAATGGATAGAACACGATGTTTGTGCCAACCATAGTATAGCCCTATTGTGGTTGAGGACAAACATTAAGGGGATCCTATTTGGGCTATCAATGTTGGGTGAAAGTCCAACGAATGAATCTGTACAATGGCGCTTTTAAGCCTAAAAGATGGTCACCTCTTCACGTTTTAGTGAATTCTTTAAAATTACCGAATTTTCCATGGAAATTTGAAATTTTCATGGATTATTCTTTTAGTTAATAAGTAATTTATCACAGCAGAAACTAAGGAAATTCGTATTGTAATGTGATATGTGTTGAAATATAGCTTGTAAGAAAAATACTCATGTCGTAATAAGCATCATTGACGATGGAAGTTTCAAATAAATAATTAAAAATTACTCCTTCTTTTTGTTATTTGTAGTTTTTGCCGACCCTTATTATTTATTTATTCTGAGATTAAGGTCTAAAATTCCTCAATTGTAATAAAATTTCATTTATAATTCTATAATATGAAGCCTGTTTTTAATTATGACGGATTTCAACGGACATCTCAAGCCACATGAAGAGGAGATTTAATTACTTGCAAGTACTATACAATAAAAACTTTCTACCATCTATGACAAATAGCAAGTTTTTAAATTTTTTTTTCATATCGGAATCTATACAGCCAATATGTACTCTTCCTAAAATCGATTTCATTCAGTGAACATTAATTTTAATCGATTTTCTTAATTTGTATATAATATTTTATAATTATTTAACTACCAAATAAACAGTACACTTTAAATTTATTTCATATTATTAAATTAATTTATTTTGTGTATATCGATATTTCGTATATTTTAGTAATTAATTATTTTACAATCGAACAATTAAATCGATATGTAACCTCCAAGTCAATACTCACTATATAAGAACAATATATACGGTTAATGCTGAATAATTTAGTACATTCTCGAATCTTCCATCATAGATGTAAGATATTTAATATTTTATAACCAGAAATAAAGAATAGGTTTCTTTGGACTACATAATTATTGATAATATCGATTATAATGTCATCTAGACGTCGTGGATTTATAACGATGTTCTTGTCTTGTAACATAAGTTTTTTTTTTAAAAAGAACTTATTTTATGACGTAAGATCTTGTTACACATCCACAAAGTAATATTTTCTTGATATTTTCGCATTATGTATACGAGAGGGCTCTAACCTTTTCATTTATTTATGGGTAGAAAATATTTATTTTCGCTTTTTAAATCAAATTATAATTATAGACCGTACAATTTTATAAAATAGAGTTGTATTTGACATTGGATTGTATGGAGATTGAGGTGAAAATAGGAGATAGAAAGAGATGGTTAAAAACAAGAAAAGAAGAAACTACAGAAGAAATAAGTTGCAATTAAACGAGCAATATTCTAACATCCTCCCTGTTAAAGTGTTGTTTGAAATTTAAAACTTTTATTTTCTGTTTTTTTTTTAATTTACCACAAAAACAAGCAATGGAAAGTGATATTTCTTTGTTCAGTTCTGATTATTTTTTTATAATTTATCTGTATTATTGAGATTTTACGAACAGTTATTTTAGGATTGTGTTTATTATATTATGTTGCATTCCTGAGTTATTTGTTTTAATTTTATTATAAATATTGTACGGCGTATTTAATAAACATAATAAAAAAAAAATAAAAAAAATGGTTTTATTTAACCTGTGGCTATAAAAATTATTTAGCTCGAATACGAATTAGATTCTTTTACAGCTTTATCCTGCATACTAGGGTAGTCTCAGAGAAGCTAGTGTCGAGAAACTCCTTTGTCTACTTTATGCCCAAATTCGAGATACGTGCTGTGTGGCGAAGAACCACCTTGTCTTACCAAAACAGAGAAATGAAAATAATTTTATATAACCATGTTCCAGAGTAGGAATCAAACCCCCAACTAACAGCGTCTTTAGTCAGAAACTGTCTCACTGCGCTACGATGGTTTCCGTTTCATGAGTAAATAATTGGTAATTTAGATAAGTGACGGAATACAATGCAGTGACAATCAAAATCAAATCATTTCTATTTCATCAAGCAAATATGAATGAAATTAAATGACGTAAGGAAACATGCATGCATTTTTTTTAATTTATATATTTATTGCACACAACTTTACAAGAAATATTGACAAGAGGAAGGAACGATACAAGACACCAGCTAATCTTTTCATGTGGGAAATAAATTTGTAAACATATTTTTTTTTTTTTTTTTTTTTTTTTATGGATAAAAGTGTATAAAAGTGTTTTTTTTTAATAACAGAGACATAACTCAATCAAATATTTAAATCACAACATTAATAGTTCTGTTCTCTCATTTCCAAAAGTTCTTCCGTATCAGTTTCCCCCGCCATACCTCTTCTAAGCTCATCAGAAATTTTAAACATTCTCTCTACCATCTGCAGTACATCCACATGTATGACCACACAGCGTTCATACATCACCAAAAAGTGAATAAATTTATATCTGTGTGGAAATTTCTTTAAAGTAGCATATATGTTGTCTAATTTCAATCGTAATTGCATTAATGAGCCATACATAAGCGCTATTTTATATGCCACATCATTAGCATATTTAATTCTTAGTTCTCGTGTGTCCTGTAGTCTATATCGAGTAGAATAAATCGATTGTCTCATCAAATCAAACGTTTTATTGAAGAAATACGGCACATCGTGATGAGCGTTATTTTTTTGCCAATTTCTTCTATTATTTAAAAATGCTTCAGCCATTTTATTTTTTGTTTCAGCCACACTTATTACCTTTTTTTGGGTGTCAATGTCAAGAATACTGAGGTCTAAATTATCTGTGCTATTGTCAATTGAGTTTGACAGGTAAGAATCTAGGGCTGTGTCGTTTATGGTTGTTATGTTAGTTGGTTTGGATGTTATTATGTTATTTAATTTGTTTATTTCTGATATGGTTAGATTTAATTCATTAGTCGAATAAGCTTTATATAGAGCTGAAATTAAAATTAAAATTTTAATTTAAAATCGATAAAATGATACAATAGCTGATATATACTAGCAAAAGCAGCTGGAAGTATTTTCCTGCACAATTAGAGAGAATCAGGTGTGAACAAATTAATAAATGCACAGGTTTAAAGGCTTACTTTATTAAAATTGTTTCTGTAAATTCTATTTGGATAGCAAATACTTATTCAGTTTTACGTATCACGTGGCGTTGGGTTCCTCCACTCAATACGATTCTGAAAAATCGATTTTGAAAAAGCGAGCGAACAGAGTGCCTTAACACTAGATTTTCTTTCCTAGCTAAGTGGGAAATGAGTAAAGTTTTTTAGTATACTTACATATAGTAATGATGAATACAATAGTTATTAACATTGTTACAAACATTGTTACGTTGATTAAATGAATTAAACGCCTATTATATTAAGCAAATTAGTAATTATTAATAGATGTAATCAATTATGTTTTCTCCCGCAACTTCGTTTATGTGGTTTATGAGAATTCATACAAACGTCAAAAAGTATACAATTCCTTTATATTAAAGGAAATGATAAAAAACTATACTCGATTTCAAAAATGGAAATATAATATATGTACGAGCATTAGACGTGTTGACTATACTAGTCTGAACGCGTTTAATATACCTAAGCAGGTAAACTTATACAAAGGAATCTTGAGCGGCATGCGTTGAGGAGGCATTATGACATCAGAGCGTCATGCCGTTTGTTGTGACGGCAAACCGTCAAACCACCAGTAAGTGTTTGAAATCAAAAATAATGACGACTTTATCAATGTTTGGATTTATTTGCACTCTTCTTTTCCGCTGGTAATCGATATTATGTCTGCAGTGATGGGACATCGTGCAACATTATATCTTACTGGGGCGAAGGAGAGAAGCAATTCAGAAACGTAGCCTTCGAAAAAATATATGAATATAGAGTAGTACTTTTTTTTTAACTTCACGCTGTATCCCGCATATAGCAGGGTAGGCATAGAGAACCTGAGAACCTAGTGTTAAGACACTCCGTTCTCTTACAACAATTCCGTTCCCCACATTCCGCTAAATTGAGGCATTGCGTGTTGAGTGGTGGA
Organism: Philaethria dido; assembly: GCA_033558755.1. Taxonomy (NCBI): domain Eukaryota; kingdom Metazoa; phylum Arthropoda; class Insecta; order Lepidoptera; family Nymphalidae; genus Philaethria; species Philaethria dido. Next base: position 23,085 of record JAKGSA010001663.1, on the reverse strand, counting down.
ACTCAACGCCGCGCTTTGCCTTGTCACCAAACCAACATTTCCTGGAGTGGGAATCGAACCCACAACCTGTTGACTAGCAAGATCTTAACTAAATTTTAATAAGATCACTCTTTATTTAAAATCGGTTAAAAAAGAAAAATATTTCATTTCATGAACATTTTATTCAGGCGCACGAGTAAACAAATGTTGATTTCTAAATCCTGGTGGTGTGGAGGGAGGCTTTCCATGCCTGTAGTCATATCTTTCATGCAGTTTCACTAGAACCCACCATAGGTAAATGAAGTCGACGTGCAATTTGACAGCTTTATGATGTAGAATTAAATATGGTCTTGCGGTCTTTAACACTTCATTCTTATATTCTTTGTCTCTGTTAAATTTAAATTAATTCTAACATATTAAGAACTGACCGTTCCATTTAGTTGCGGCGTTGAGTTCCGCCACTCAGCTCGCAATGCCTCAAATTGGCGGAAAGTGGGGAACGGAGTGTCTCAACACTAGGTTCCCTCTGCATACGCAGCTATTTGCGGGATACAGCGTGAAGCTGAGATGTAAGTATGTATCTAGTGTCAAAACGCTTCTCTTTCCGTTCGAGACATTGCGGTTTAAGTGACGAAACTCAATGCCTTGTTTTGTCAGAGCGGAGAAATGAAATTAGTTTGCATATAATCATCCCTGGTAGGAATCGAACCCACAACCAATTGCGTTTACGGTCAAACGTTGGTCCACTGCGCTACGATGGTTTCTACAAATATGTAGCTTGTTCAATTTTCTATCTACCTTACAATATTTACAATTTCCATCAAAACAACTTAATATACTAAATTACTTAATATTTGCAATCCCTCATAGTGTAAATATCTTTTTTACTGATCAATCCTCCTTCGTGTGTTCTCCATACAACGTGAAATTGGCGAAGTGATTTGTGCTCAACTAGCACGCTCGAAGCGCCATAATTAAAGAACTAAACTGACCTACATACATACATAGCTTCACGCTGTATCCCACATATAGCAGGGTAGGCAGAGGGAACATAGTGTTAAGACACACTGTTCCCCACTTTCCGCCGAATTGAGGCATTGCGTGCTGAGTGGCGGAACTCAACGCCGCGTTTTGCCTTATTAGCAAATCCGGGAAATGAAATATTCCATTTCCTGGAGCGGGAATCGAACCCACAACGTGTCACGTTTACAATTGGACACTTGTGCCTTTGCGCCACAACGGGCGTTAAACTCGACTTAATACTAGATTCTCCTTGAATACTCTGCTATGCGGGATAAAACGTGAAACTGCCTACCTACTTCTTACCATCGTTGCATAAACATCCAACATTCGCTTCCAAATACGTCGCAAGCGTCTATACAAGAACGCTATCCTATAAGAAGTGTCCGCAGGATTGTAGTATGGATTGTCTTCCACCTGCTTGATTTTATGCCTGGCCATATAAATTAGTTGAAGCATCATATCAAATATTTTGGTCTGCTCTAAAATATTAGTGGCCCTGTTGTATTCTGATCCTGAACCTAACCAAGCCAAGCGCCTAGTTTCAATCTCCCTCAAGTCATTCTCTTCTCTAGTCAAATTAAAGCTGAATCCTTTGATTTTTGATAAAACAGTTGAAATGTTAACTTTTTCCAAGTCTATGGTGATGTTTTTTATTATGATGTTTGGTGGTTTTGATATTTTTGATAGTTCATCGGTGGATGTTAGACTTTGGAACAGTTCGTTGATTTCGTCGTTGTCTGTTGAGGCATATGTAATGGAGATACCTGTAAAATATTTTTACTTATTTTCAAGAGAAACATACAGTACAATAAATTATTAAAATTTTAATTTGATATATGAAGTAAAGGCAAAAGGTAGGAGGAGACCTCATTTGACCTTTGTGAACACAGTATCAATGATACTGGACCTTCCGGTCAGGTAAAAAGCACGAGGACCCCAGGAGGACATGTATGAATAAGTTAGTAACTGTGGATGAAGAATTCCATTTCCTGGAGTGGGAATCGAACCTGTCGCGTTGACAGTCGCACGCTTGCGCCTCTGCAAAATGAAAGAGTTTAGCTATTTTCATTTCCTGAGTTTGGAAAGCAGGCAAAGCGCGGCGTTTAATTTCACCACTCGGCACGCAATGCCGCAATTCGGCGGAAAGTGGAGAAAGGAGGTTTTAACACAAGGTTCTCAGGTTCTCTCTGCCTACCGTTCTAAATGCCGGATATAGCGTGAAGCTAAAAGAAAAAAAATGAAACAATTGAAATATATAAAAATAATTTTAATTTATATCAGTCGTCCTAGTGGGAATCAAACCCACAACCCATCGGTTGTACATTCACCACTGCGCTAAGATGGTCTTTTTAATTCAATATAGCTTTAGTAAATAAATTAAATGATTCTTGATGTAACATAGTCCACTGCAAAGTGAAAGAACGTGAGCGTGTCAGTAAACACGACATTGAAACATCGTATTTCTGACCTTTTGAGATAGTTAGGTGACCTTTACATTATCTGTATTAAGCGTGAATAGGTTGTTAAGTCAAATTGCATATATATTTTTGAATTATTAGGATTTGTTTTTATTCAGAAAGAAAAAAATTATGAATTTAAGGTAAATCTAAACATTTTCAGGTAATAAAGTATTTAAATAACATAAAATGAGAATTTACAGATAAAATTAAAAATGTTTGTGCTATGAAATTATGCATTTTCATTTATTAACATTTGATGCCTGTCGTAGCACAGAGGCACAAGCGTACGACTGTAAACACGACAGGTTGTGGGTTCGATTCCCAGTCCAGGGAATATTAAAGTTTAATATTTTCATTTTCTGGGAAAGTGGGGAACGGAATTGTTATGAGAACGGAGTGTCTTAACACTAAGTTCTCAGGTTCCTTTACCTACCTTGATATATGCGGTATACAGCGTGAATCTAAAAAAATAATAATATTTGGTATGGATACCCACATGAATTTGAAATTGAGCTCTTTATTTAGGTGTAGATGTATAATTTTACTAGAATTCTGTTAACGAATTCTTCTTAGGTAATATGTTTTCTCGTATAGTACAGGCATGCAATGAGAACTTAGTGTTGAATGGTGAATTACATTTTAAAATTTTATTTTAATTCATCTTTTTACAGCTTCACGCTTTTTTCTGAATAGTAATAAGTTGAAGTTAATAGTTTGAATAGAGAACTTAGTACTGAGACACTCCGTTCTCCACTTTAGTCCTGCAGAAGTGTCACAAGATAAGATTTTCTCGAGTATTATTTAGTTCTATATATGGATTCTGTCTTTTTAAAACTGAAAAATTATCGGATTCCAAACTAATATTTTTAAAAACGGAAAAATCAAAAAAATTAAAATTTATAAATAAATACTTTTCAAATTATCTAAGCCCACTGTGGTTTCGTCATTCCTGGTATAAATATATTTTGAGAAGGCTCTTTATCAATAGCCTTTATCAACTTGATAGTATCTTCTATGTCCACATCAAATCGTACCAATTTCTCGTAAAGCCTTAATAAAGAATGCAAAGAGCGATAATCAGTTTTATACTGTTCGTGCGCATAACTAACCAACTTCTGCTGCTCGTACCTGATCCTTCTCAATCTATTAAATAAGTAACCAAGTCGGTATCTTTTGTCCATTCGTATGTCGTGCTTCATGGTTAACACTTTCTTAATCTGATACCTAGCATGGATTAGAAATACTAAAGTTAGGTCCACAGCCTTATCCCTTTTCAACTCTTCGATACCTTGCTGCCAGAATTGCCACCAAGAGGAGTCCTCTGGGTCTTTCCAGCCGTGGTATCTTCCCCCGTATCGTCTGGTTCCATTGTTAAGCATTTTGGTAATTTCATTAAATTCTTGTATATCTCTGTGCTTAAGATCATTTTTTATGTAATCAAAGTTCCGATCGTATGTTTTTGGTTTTTCAGTAACTTCTTCGTCTTCTTCGTCGTTGGATAGTTCTTCGTCTGGAGGTAGGAATAAATCCTTCATGTCGGTTAAGTCACCGTATAACACATATTGTAGTTCAAAGGCTCTGTCATTGATCACCACTAATGGAGTACTATTTTCCGTACATGAACCTAAATTAATAAATATTTTGTGTTTATCATGAGTGAGCAAGCAGGGAAGGCAGAGAGAATCTCAATAGAAATTAAGATATTCCGGTCTCCGTTTTCTGCCCGAAATCAATTATGATACAGCGTGGACTCAACTTTTACTTAATTTTTTAAAAAATTTATATACAATTATTCCCCCCAGTGAGAACCGAACCCAATACCAATAAACAATAAAAAATACTTACAAAAATATATGAAAATTGCGTGTATGAGTAAAATTTTCATTGCCAACATATTTAAGCATAATATTAACTACATAATAAACAATGTTTTCGTAGTTTTTAAGAAGCTTATATCGCATAAAATTTTTAATGGAACAATGGGTTTTTAATTTAATTATTTTATATATTTTTTTATAGCTTTTTTCCTCGGTTTGGTAACAAAGCAAAGCGCGGCGTTGAGTTCCGCCTCTCAGCACGCAAACGCACGGCGGAAAGTGGGGAACGGAGTGTCTTAACAAGTCGGTTCTCAGGTTCCCTCTGCTTACCCTGCTGTATGCGGGATACAGCGTGAAGCTATGTATGTATGTATATTATAGTTTCACGTCTTTTCACCCATAGCAAGGTAGTCAAGAATAATTAGTGTCAAGGCACTCCGTTCAATCCGCTTCTAAGAGAAGTGTGTTAAGAGGCGGAACCCACAACCGTGCATTGTCTTAGCAAAGCGGAAAATGTTTCATATTTTTAAATTTGTTTCTATATGTATAAAAAATATATGAGTTTTTAAATATAGCAAGTATTTACCTACAGCAAGTATTTAAAAATAGATATCAAATTTTTTTTTTAACGCTGTATCCCGCATATAGCTGGGCAGGCAGAGGGAACCTGAGAACCTGGTGTTAAGACACTCCGTTCTCGTACAACAATTCCGTTCCCCACTTTCCGCCAAATTGAGGCATTGCGTGCTGAGTGGCGGGACTCAACGCCGCGCTTTGTCTGGTTACCAAACCCAGAAAATGAAAATACTAACATTTCCTGGACTGAGAATCGAACCCACAACCTGCCGCGCTTACAGTCGCACGCTTGTGGCTCTGCGACACGACAGGCGTTGATATCAAGATTATATTATTATTATTATAAATATTATCAATTATTTATTTTTTATGTTTCTTTGGATTGTATAATCTTCAAAACTATATTTCTTAATAGATTGATACAGAAAATCTAAAATATTAGTTTCTAAAAGTGAACGAATTTAACGAACACTATGAAAATTGTAATAATGTGTAATTATGTTTTGAACCCAAATAACAACCGACTTCAAATATAATGAACGATTAACTCTACATGCACATCTATGTACATACACTAAAAAATCAGAATTACGAATAAACATGTTATGCGGTTTTTCTCTGTGAGGGGACGGGGTTAGAAAACTATTTCCCTCCGCCGCTTTTTCGCTGCTTTCGTGATAGGAGGTTCATCCTTCGACTGGCTCGCGACCAGTATCATGTCCAAGACGAACCGCCAAATATCGAATAATGTGTTCCGGTTCGACGCCATGTAAGCCAGGTTTTTCCTATTCCCACTCATCCTTTCACCAGAATGTGGTGGTTCCTTTGGTGGACTGGAAGGGAAGAAGATAATGTAGTCGCCACGGCAACTACATTATCTCCTCCCCTTCCATTTACCCTCTAGGCACCTCTGCTGTTGTAGATGTCTATGTGCGAAGGTAACCACTTCACATCAGGTGGTCAATCTGCTCGTTTGCCTCTTTTAGTCAATAAAACCAAAAAAAGGCACATAAATTAATAAAGTCCAAATGAGAATCTCATTCTTTTTGGAAGTCATGTATTAAAAATTACAAATAAAGGTCTTTAATTGAATCAACATAATTATAATAGAACCTTAATTAATAAACTGTACATTAATTTAACATCTATCCATCCATTTTCACAAACTTATGCGTTTATAATATTAGTAAAATTATTTATGTGATATATCACATATATAACACAGCCCAGTTCATAAGAACTAGATGAGCCAAATATCAAATCAATCTGTCAACAGGAAGAGTCAAACATGAATGATTAAATTTAGTCCAAAATCAAGAAATAAGCAAACGACAAGTTAAATAATTATATAAAATAAAAATCTAAAAAGTGGGGAACGGATATGTTGAAAGAGAACGGAGTGTCTTAACACTAGGTTCTCTAGTTCACTCTGCCTACCCCGCTATATGCGGGATACAGCGTGAAATTAAAAAAGAAAAAAAAATCTAATCAACAAATTTCCAAGCATGTTTCCTATTAGTCAATACTTGGTTCAGCATCCTCTTGCAGTTGTTATGATTTATTTCAATGAGGTCCACCAGGAGATCTATGTCGAACCATAAATTTAACAGCCTTTCGTTAGCTTCTAACTTATCTATCAACGAATAAGTTTTTATAGCTAGCTGTCTGGACATGGAACATGCTCTGTAAGATTTGTAAGCAAATGAGGCAAAGGTTTTGCAAGCTGTATCCGCTTTACTCATTAGAAAACCCATTTTGTATACAGAAATCTTATGATACTTCTTCCTCAAAATTTGCATTATCACCATTTTGTTTCTAGTCTGGTAAATCGCCTGTTTCATCAGTTCCAATATTCTGCGTTTCAAGCTAAACGGATCAAATTTGTTTTGTACGATATCTCCAGGCGGCTTCCATCGTCTCCCATCTCGACTGACCAAAAGGTTAGGATTGCCGTTATGAACATTCAACTTTAATAGTTCGTCTGTTTCGTCGGATAGGTCTAAGATTTTGTCGAATTCGTCTTTAAATGTCTTGTTAAGACCATTTATTTTGTTGTTTTCTTCTATTTCTCTCCATATGCGGCTTGGTTTGAATTTTTGTATGTAATCTTTGAAAGTCCAATTTGATATTTGGCTGGGTGCTTTGTTGTCGTGTTGGTTAAAGTCTTGTGTATTTACGTATGTTATTGTGATCAGTGTTGTAAATATTTCAGGTTCTGTAATATATTAAGGATATGTTTTATTTAGTTTGTTGTCAAATTAAAAAAAATAGATTTAAAACATTTGATTAAAGTAAATCTGAACTCTTTAAACATTTTTACAGATTTTTTTTTTTTTAAATAAATTTTCGTCGAAGCCATTGCACACAGCATGTGACTTTAAGCACGATTGGTTGTGGAATTGAACCCCATACGAATTTGAAAATGAAAAAATAATTATTATTTGAAAATGTTATTTATTTATTTGTAATTTGCAAAAGGACATTGTTAAGTTCCGTCACTCTACATGCAAAAAATCTATTTCAGGCGGAAAGGAGAGAACGGAGTGTCTTAACACTAGGTTCTCTAAGACTAGTCTACTATCCTTGATAAGGCGTGAAGCTAATAACATATAAAATGAAGAGTACTCACTGAATATTCGAACGATCATTTTCTCTAGAACTGCGGTCTATCGTAAACGTGACAATTACGACCCATTAGAGCCTCGTTATAACTAAGTAACAATCTTTATATGCTTATAAAAATAATTACCATTTTATATCCCATTCATTTCATAAATAAACTTTTAATTATGCAGGTGGCTGTCGTGGCGCAGTGGCACAAGCGTGCGACTGTAAACGCGACTGGTTGTGTGTTCGATTCCCACTTCAGGAAATGGATTTTATCATTTCCTGAGTTTGGTAGCAAGACAAAGCGCGGTGTTGAGTTCCGCCACTCAGCACGCAATGCCTCAGTTCGGTGGAAAGTGGGGTACGGAATGTCTAAACACTAGGTTTAGGATATAGCGTGAAGCTATGTATGTATTATATTTAAATTATTTCTTTTTCCCGCTCTGGTAAGTGATCGTAACATTGAATTTTGCCACTGAACACGTAAAGTTTCAAAATTTAGGCGGAAAGTAGAGAATGGAGTGTCATGCAGCTTCGCGTTTTATGCCACATAGCAGGGTAGTCGGAGAGAACCAAGTGTTATGTTGGTAATAATTTCACTTTTTATTTGAAGTTGATTTTCTTTTTTTGCGAAAATCCTAATTATTTATTCCTTTTTACTTTCGAGTGGAAAAAATCGACTTTTATAGCATAAATATCAATTTATTACTCTTTCATCGTTAGGCAATACCTGAATACTTGCATCGACTGTAGCTTCTACGAACTCATATTTTATTTCAACTGAAAGAAAGGTTGGTCAAATACTGTGTATATTCGTCAATACATCTATCCCTTTCTGTCTGTAGTTATATCATATGCTCCGTCCTTGTCCCGCTTTCAGCCAAATAGACCAAAGAATATTCAATTCAGCCTGTAATTTTATTATAATTTGAAAAAAAAATCAAACTAGACTTTTCGTTCGTCGTTTTTCGCCTGAATTTGAGACAATGTGTTGTGAAGTGGCGGAACTTAACGCCGCGCTTTGTCTTATTGTATTTATTTTTATAAAATTTCATAGATTCGTTTTTCTTTGATTTTGATGGCTTTTAACTTTTGGCTTTTTAATATTAATGGAGTAAGTTAAAGGTGTAACTTAAGCATAACTAGGAAATTTTCTTTTATATATATTGTACTTTTTATGTATATAAATATTTTTTATCAGAAATTTTGAGTCATACTAATAATCATTAACGCCTGTCGTGGCGCAGAGGCACAATCGTGTAACTGTAAACGCGACAGGTTGTAGGTTCAATTCCCACTCCAGGAAAATGGAATTTTTCATTTCCTGAGTTTGGTAACAAGACAAAGCGCGAAGTTGAGTTCCGCCACTCAGCACGCAATGCCTCAATTCGGCAGAAAGTGGGGAACGGAGTGTCTTAACACTAGGTTTCCTTTGCCTACCCTGCTATATGCGTGATACAGCGTGAAGTTATGTTTGTATGATATGTATGTATGTAACAAAATCATCTCTACGCATAAACGCAATATTAGATTTTAAGCGTCACTACTTTAAATATACATAATAATATGAAACTATCAAAACATCTTAACTGATATGTATAATATGCCAGTTCTCTTTAATAATCTTTGATATCGTAGTATCGAAATAGGGGTTTCCTACCCCTCGGGTGTCAGTGTAAAGAGGTACGTACGGTCGTCTACACGTGCTTTTAGTTTCCGTTAAAAAATAGAAAAAAACACGAAAAAATGTAGTCGAAATTCACACAACGAGATCACGTGATGCACGCGATGTTGTAAAATATACTATAGTTATATTTTTAATACAATTTTCTTGTATTCTCTAGAAGTTATTAGTGCCGTGACGTGTTGGTTATAGTTGTATGGGGCGTACTCTAAACTATAATTACAGGTGGGTATTTTTTTTTCAAATTACAACCTTTTTGCAGTTCTATATTGTATATTTTTAATCTGTGCCAGTTAATTGGTATCTTGTATTAGCTGTGGTTTCTTTTGTTCGATGTTTTGGCGGATTTTTCGTTTTAATTGTAAAAATTGGTCTTTGTTACAGTAATTAAAAAAAAAACAACTAAGCAAATGAATATAATGCGTGAATTAGTTGATATATCGACTTAGATATACATTGTTTTTAATATTGGTAGAAATTTGGATTTGTTTTATTTCTAAGGATAGATAAATATAGGTAGATGAATAAATCTAGCAAATTACGAACTTTCAGGTTAATAAATATGTATTTAAAAAACACAAAAAACAGTAACAATAACTAACTTGTTTAGTAATTTTGTAATTCATATGCAATTTTTTTAAATTAAAAGAAAAGAGGTAATCGTCATTAAGTAATGCTTATTTTAGACTATAAAAAATGTTTACTTTTTAGGACAAGCTTCTCCAAGTTTAGATTTCATCTGTATATTTTGTTTTAATGTTACTTAAAAACTTTTTTATCTCAATGTGTTGTGACTTTTTCACACTGGCAGATTATTTTGCGTCTGTCATCGCAAAATCAGACCAATAAACAAAAAAAAAAAAGCAATCTTAATACCTATATGTATCTAAAAAAAATAACATTTAAGTAGACTTATCAACCTATTCACGCCTTATACGGATATAAATTTGACATTTTTTCTTTTAATATTCATATTGTATTAATGAATATCGAATTAAAATTGTAAAGATATTGCCATACTTATTGTTTAGTTTGTTTAATGGAAATGTACAAAAAAATAATTAATGGGGGGTCTTCACTCTCCTCCCTGGGGAGGAGGGGTGATGGCTTCAGGCTCTTAGGCCTATGGCCATGGGAGTCTTCTCCGTCCATGAACATGGGCGGGTCATCGGGTTGGCCCATAGAGCCTCTGTAGGGGTTCTGTCTACAATTTCGGTTCCAGTTAGGGAACCGAGGAAGGATGGTAGTCGTAAGGGGGAGGGGGGGAAAGAGCCATATGCCACCCGGGCGATCAGCCCAGCCGGGTGAGACCCACGATTCCTCGTGTGAGGCCCAGCTAGGCGATCAGCGACCAAGGTAGCAGCTCAGGGGATCAGAGGGGGGGGGTAGGAGGTCTCTAGGCAGGAGACGGCGGTGCTCTGGTGGACGCGCATGCCAGGGTGCGATGTTTTGGATGACAAAAAAATAATAAAATCTATATAACTAAAGGTATAGACTGTATGTCTGTATGCACAATATTTTTGCTACTTTACTATGAACTTTAAATAACTGCAGGCGAAACTCAGTTTTGTATCATTTACCTATTTAGAATTTACTAATCTCACTTTTTCTAACCAACCACAATGGCTTATATCTTAAATATAAAAATATATACGTATATAGTGGTCTTCGTGGCCTAGTGGAACACTTGGACTGAAATTATGATGGCAGTGTGATCGATTCCCACTCAATTACTTGACATAGAGTTGAGTTCCGCCACTCAGGACGCAATGCCTCAATTCGAAGAGGAAAAACAAAAATGTTTATAGAGAACGGAGTGTCTTAACACTAGGTTCTCCGGTTCCCTCTGCCTGCCCTGCTATGTGCGGGATACAGCGTGAAGCTACTTGACATTTTCCCGCTCGTGTAGAACAAAGCGCGGCGTTGAGTTCCGCCATATCAACCCGAAATGTCTAGATTTCGGGCGAAAAACGGAGTGTCTTGACACTAGACCCTCTCTAACTAACCTAATATTAAATATAATCTATTTAGTTATTTCGTATTCTAATATTTCACTGTCGTTGAATCTAAAATAGCGTGTTTTGTTTGGGTGTGATCGTAAAATTTTATTATAATTATGCCCAGCGGTAGCATTCGAACCGCAAATGATAATAAACGATGCCATATTATATATTTTAATATGATAAATAAGGTAATTACTCATGAACAGTTGAATTAACTTGCGTGGAATTAAGGAATTTGTATACAAATGAGTTCTACTTAGATAATTTTTTTTAGTATCCCGCATATAGCAGGGTAGGCAGAGGGAACCTGAGACCCTAGTGTTGAGAAACTCCGTTCTCTTTCAACAAATCCGTTCCCCGCTTTCCGTCGAGTTCACACATTGCGTGCTGAGTGGTGGAACTCAACACCGCACTTTGCCTAGTTATCAGACCCAGGAAATGAAAATACTAAACTTTTACATTTCCTGCAGTGGAAATGGAACCCACAACCTGTCGAGTTTACAGTCACATGTTTATACTTCTGCGCCACGACAGGCATTAGATAATCTTATAGTTATAAATTGCATTTTCAAGCTTTTTCTTGCCTCAATTCGGCGGAAAGTGGGGAACGGAGTGTCTTAACTCTAGGTTCCCTCAGCCTACCCTGCTATATGCGGGATACAGCGTGAAGCTATGTATGTATGTAAGTTTTTTCTTGCATAGCAAAGCAGACAGAGAGAACCTAGTGTAATAACACTACGTTCTCCATTTTCCGCCGAATTAGTAACTGGTTTTTATGTGGCGGAGCTCAACGCCGCGCTCTGTATTACGAGAGGGGAAAAATGATGCTAATTTAATTTTAATCAGCAGCTATGATATAGGAATAAAGGGGTAATAATAATCCATGCGTACTGTTTCACGGTTATTAAAGGACAATGCGATGCTTTACAAAGGAGATTAGTTGCATATTAATTATTAATCTATCTATATTTATTACATACATTACAAACCCAGAGATTGAGTATTGTCGTGAGGCCTGTTTTGGCGCAGATGCAGATGCAATCGTGCAACTGTCAACCTGACAGGTTGTGGGTTCAATTCCAACTTCAGAAAATGAAAATACTTAATAATAATTAGTATTTTCTTATACTCGCTTTGGTAATAAGGCAAAGTGCGGCGTTGAGTTCCACAACTCAGCATGCAATGCCTCAATTTAGTGGAAAGTGGGGAACGGAAATGTTAAAAAAGAATGGAGTGTGTTAAAACTAGGTTTTACGGTTCCCTCTGCTTACCCTGCTATGTGCTAGATACATACGGCGTGAAGCTAAAAAAAAACAATGCCCAGAGCGGGAATGGAACTTACACCTACGTGAGCTTAATCAGACATTATACAACTCCATGATAACCTTTTTGTAATTGAATATAATTGAAATCAATACATTTTCTATATAACATCGTACAAAAGGGGTTCGGGTACTTTGTTATGCTATTAATATATTTTTATACAGTTTGCGCCAACAAAAGCCCGGTTTTCATACAAATATAAATATATATGGAAGTGTAGAAAGGAATAAGGATATGCTTCATTGTGGCTTACCTCATAATATTACGTTGTTGATACTTTTACGGTTTTATCTCGCTTTTCTTTATATATATATATATATATATATATATATATATATATATATATATATATATATATATATGTTTGTGTGGTATAAATATATTATATAGATGCTTAAATACAACTGTATTTTTTTAATAGAGAGAATAGTGATAAATCTCTCTGTTTTTATAACACACATCAAATTCATGTTTTTTCTTGCTTAGCAGTCTAGTGTTTTGTGTCTAGTGTGTAGACACTCCGTTCTCTAATTTATTAAATAAATTAAAATAATTTAATTATAATGTTTACTCCGAGTGAGAATCGAACCCACAACAAAACTCAAACCATACAGATAGACGTTGTCCCACTGCGGCGACCCGACTACACTTATAATTTAAGAATGATAATGTTACCAAATTCGTAGTAGATTTAGCTTTACGCTTTTCCCCGTACATTAAGATGGGCAGAAAGAGCTAAGTGTCAAGACTCTACGTTCTCCGTTTTAAGCCAAAAATCGAGGTATTGTATGTTGAGTGGTAACTCAACACCTTGCTTTGTCTTCCTAGGGTGAGATAATGAAAAGAATTATATATGAAATATTGGAATATGATACTTTTGTTTTATATCTTCATACCATCCGTAAATAGCAGGGTAGACATAGGGAACTAGAGTAAACTTAGTGCCAAGGCACTTTATCTCTAACATTTCCGTTCCCCCACTTTCCTAATAGGGACATTGGTGCGCTGAGTGGCGGAACTCAACGCCGCGCTATACCTTATTACTAGAGCGAGGGAGTGATAATACTAAATATTATTTAACATGTTCATTTCTGGAGTGGGACTCAAACCTCAACTTGTCGCGTAAGTTACAACTGCACGTTTGTGCCTATGCGCCACGACAGGTTCTATTTTATTATTATATAATCTACCCCTAGTGGGGATCGACGGACAACCATCATGCTTAGAGTTAGACGCTGTCCCACTACGCCACGATGATTTTAAAATTGTTAAAATGATAAGAGAAAAGTTGATAAAAAACTTTTTAGTTAAAAGTGATGGGCTCGTCTTTATATGGTATCTCATAACTTTTTACGATTCTTAAGATATTCACTTCACTTGTTATGGATTTAGTTTTTACGTTGTAATCTCATTTATGTAAGAATTTTTTTTATATACTTTTATTATAATACATTTTAGTAGTATTTAAATTTGTCAGATTTCACCATGGACTTTTTCTTAGGAACACCTGTCGTGGCGCAGACGCACAAGTGTGCGACTGTAAACGCGACAGGTTGTGGGTTCAATTCCCACTCCAGGAAATGTAAAAATTTAGAATTTTCATTTCCTGGGTTTGGTAACAAGGCAAAGCGCGGCGTTGAGTTCCGCCACTCAGCACGCAATCCATCAATTGGGCGGAAAATGGGGATTGAAAGAGAGTGGAGTGTCTTAGCACTAGGTTTGCCTAAATACATTAATGTATTCCACTCCGTCGATCTATACTCGTATATTAATTTGTGACGCAAAAACTTTGGACCCCAAAAAATATGCGGACGGAGGAGTATGAAACTTGACACACTTATAGTTTATGTAGCGAAGGAGTGCAGAATGATAATATCTTTTTAAAATAATACATAAAAATATAATAAACTAGCTGTATCCCGCAACTTCGTTTGCAAGGGGCAGAACATATATTTCATACATATATTTTTGGTATCTTGAACCGTTTTAGCAGCGCACGCAACGGAAGCCCTCAAGGATGCATAATTTTCTCCGTTTTCTCCACATTTTTATTATTTCTTCGCTCCTAGTAGTTGCAGCGTAATGTTATATAGCCTATAGCCTTCCTCGATGAATTGTCTATTTAACACAAAAATAATTTTCCAATTCGAACCAGTAGTTCCTAAGATTAGCGCGTTCAAACAAACAAACAAACTCTTCAGCTTTATATATTAGTATAGATATTAGTATAGATTTGGGAAGCAAAAACTTTGAATCCTTAAAAATACGCGGACGGAGGAGTATGAAACTTGGCACACTTATAGTTTATATAGCGAAGGAGTTCAAAATGATAATATCTTTTTAAAATAATGAATAAAAATATAATAAGTTAATAAAATAAATGTTACACACACTACCATAGCATGACATCCATGTTTATATAGTGATTAATACGTTGCTAGGACGCGTTATTAACGCGTCAACGGGAACTCTAGTAATAATAAATCCATAATGATAACCTTTTATTTTAATTTAAATAACACGTTAAAAAAATATATACATGAAATGTTTAAAGCGAAATGAGCAAGGCTTGCTAATTGGCTTACATTTACAATTACAATACGTTATATTTTGTTAATGAGTGACCAAATATACTGATATGACCAAAAATATTATAATATATTGTAGGTTTAACGCCTGTCGTGGCGCAGAGGCACAAGTGTGCGACTGTAAATGCGAAAGGTTGTGGGTTCGATTCCCACGCCAGGAAATGTAAGATTTAGTATTTTCATTTCTTGGGTTTGGTAACAAGGCAAAGCGCGGCGTTGAGTTCTGCCACTCAACACGCAATGCTTCAATTTGGCGGAAAGTGGGGAACGGAAATGTTGAAAGAGAATGGAGTGTCTTAACACTAGGTTCTCTGGTTCCCTCTGCCTACCCCGCTATATGCGGCATTACAGCGTGATGTTAAAAAAAAAAAATTATAGGCCAGATAAAAGGATATGTAGAGGCCATCGTGGCACAGTGGGACAGTGACTGACTAAGAACGAGTGGTTATGGGTTCGATTCCCAATTGGAGGAATGATATTTTAATTATTTTTAAACGGAGTTCAAAAAAAGAACGAGATTCTCAATTTTTTTTTATTTCACACTGTAATCCGCATATAGCAGGGTAGGCAGAAGGAACCCGAGAACCTAGTGTTAAGACACTCCGTTCTCTTTCAACAATTCCGTTCCCCATTTTCCGCCGGATTGAGGCATTGAGTGCTGAGTGACGGGACTCAACGCCGCACTTTGCTTTATTACAAAGCCCAGAAAATGAAAATACTTCATTTCCTGGAGTGGGAATCGAACTCACAACCTGTCGTTTTTATAGTTCTCAATTTGGTTGTATTTTATGTATGCTACGGCATAATTTTTCAACTTTGATGATTTTTTTTGTATGATGACTAGTGTTTCTGATATTCATATCCATATAAATACAGTTAAAATCGCATGTGATTTTTGAGCATTTCATTTAAAGCGAAACCCGTTTTTTTTCAAAAACCTTAGTCAAAAATGATCCAATTTTCGGCTACGATGGCAGGGAGAAAAGATTCATGTTGTGTAAATATTGTATTGACATCGGATCACATCTTTGCAAATTTTCAAAAAAAAATAATTGGCGAGAAGTGTGGTAAAACAGCGTTGTGAGATTTTTGTAAATTTATTCATAGACTGATAGATACAATGAAATCAACAAAGCATCTTAATAAAAGCCTTACGCTTGTCGTGGTGCAGAGGCACAAGTGTGCGACTGTAAACGCGACAGGTTGTAGGTTCGATTCCCACTTCAAGAAATGGATTTTTTCATTTCCTGGGCTTGGTAACAAGGGAAAGCGCGGCTTTGAGTTCCGCCATTCAGCACGCAATGCCTCAATTCGGCGGAAAGTGGGGAATGGAGTGTCTTAACACTAGGTTACCTCTGCCTACCCTGCTATATGTAGGATACAGCCTGAAGCTATGTATGTATGTATGTATCTTAATAAAAGGTATATTTTAATGTAGAAATAAAATTGAATCATTGAAAGCAATATGTTTTAAAACGTATAACGAAAATATATGACTTTGTTAGATTCATGCCTTATGTACATAGCAGGGTCGTTAGAGAGAACCTAGTGTCAAGACACTCTGTTTGCATTGCGTATTAAATGGCGGAACCGAACACCGTGAAATATTCAGGCGTTATAACAATACATATATACATACATACATAAAATATCATCACTTAATAACTTTCGTCTGACATATTTAAATAAGAGCTGATGCTGGCAATCTTTATTATTGAATTTTCATTAGACACGAGGCAGGGCGTGAGATTCTTGTGGATGTGAATTTTATTATCACACTCGAAACCGTGCCACGACAGAATGCGTACGTGAACTGTTACCGGAAACGGCTTGCGTAATGTCTTTACTCAATTACTCTCTTTATTTTAACAATTTGAAGGGCGATGGTTTGGATTTAATTTTCATTTGTTTGCCTTTTTTTGAAGCTTTACACCGTTTTTTTTATAGCAGGGTAATTAAAAAGAACCTAGTGTTAAGACACTACGTTCTCTACTTTCCTTTCGTAAATGACATTGCTTGTTGAGTGACGAAATTTAACGCATTGTTTTAACGAAGGCAATATAATTTAAATACAATTACTTCCCCGAGCGGGAATCGAATCCACAACCAATAGAACAGTTCAGCTTACAGACACTTTTCCATTGCGTTACGATGGTCTCTTCATGATTCTTCCTAAGAATAATTGTCTTCGAAAAAATGGAATGCGGCGATCAAATCCGCTAACGCGAATTATATGCTCTAGGACGGAGTTTGAGAAAATAGTATATTAGCTCAGGTGTGCTCTATTCATCTTGCAAAAATACCTACATACCGCAATGCCTCAATTCGGCAGAAAGTGGTGAACGGAGTGTCTTAACACTAGGTTCCCTCTGCCTACCCTGCTATCTGCGGGATACAGCGTGAAGCTATGTATGTATGTATAATTATACTCTTACCATTACAGTACATTACACTCAACACGCTATGCCTCAATTCGGCGGAAAGTGGGAAACGGAATTGTTGAAAGAGAATGGAGTGTCTTAACACTAGGTTCTCTGGTGTCCTCTGCATACCCTGCTATATGCGAGTTACAGCGTGAAGTTAAAAAAAAACCATTACAGATTTATACAACAAATGTACTTACTGATATATATCAATATTTTCTATACTTTCCGGGTACATTTTAGAATATTATTTCTATAAATCATGTTTCAAAAGTTTATGGAAACTTCTGTCAGGTCTGTTTCCAATAGTTGTAACATTATATTTGAGTTCTTTCCAACATTTATTTAAATCGATACATACCAAAATAGGCCACAAGCGTGGGTTCGAGTCCCGCTACGTTCAAATTTTTATATGTTTTCTAAAAATGTTTTTTGCTTACTAAGTGTGATTTGACACTTTAAAGTGTCAAAATATGTTTAAAGTGTTATTCATACACTTAACATACAATTTTTTTTATTTCTATTTTGTGGTATGTCCACATTTTTTCACTATAGCCTCTGGTTACTTTATCTGGCTAATTTATTTAAATTGTCTTCATATACATGTAAGGAAATACCATTGAATTCCTTTCTTTAGTAGTTCGAATTTGGGCGTGCTTTACTATTGTTGATGTTGATTAGATAGATGGCGTGAGTGGTTAGGAAAATAAGATTTAATTGTAAAGACTAAATGGCGTCAGATTTACAGTGATAAAAATAAAAGTGAATTGAAGATTATGTTAAGTAATGAAAAGAGATCGACAAAGTAACTTTAAATGTCGTTTCTTTGTTTTACAGAGCAACACATAGTTTAATTTGTCGAGAGTTCTCACAGAATTGACTAAATTGACTTATATACATAATTTAAGAATGTTTTGTATAAAAATAATTAAAACACATATAATTCTACCAGCAAATAACTTTAAAGATTGATTTGTTTATGCCTAATATTATTATTTGGTATAAAGAAAATAAAAAAAAAACAAAAAGCAGAAAACCGACCTCAATTAAAAATGCTATATTAAATTATAAAATGTGACCACATCACAGGCACTAGCTTTTTTTTTATACCACGACGGTGGCAACAAGGCACACGGCCCACCTGATGGTAAGTGGTTACCGTGGCCTATGGACGCTTGCAACACCAGGGGCATCACTTACGCGTTGCCGACCCTAAAGCTATATGTATAGCTAGCTATATATACAGCAAAATTTTTGATTGATTCATCCAGTAAAAAGTTATGCGTTAACACACACAAAAAAAAGGAGAATTGAGAACCTTCTCCTTTCCTGAAAGACGTCAAAGCTTCGAGCTTTTGATCATTATTAGTTGGTCTCTAAGAAAAAGAAAAAAAAAATAAAAACCAACCTCATATCAATGCTATATTAAATAATAAAATGAGACCACATCAGAAGCAATATCTATCATATAGTAAAATAATCATCAATTTTTATTCATCCATTTTTAAAAAATACAGTCCTCTACTCTCTTTACAGTATTCTCCTTTTCCTGAAAGGTTGAATTGTTTATACCTAATATTAATATTTATTGTCTAAGATAAATTTAATATTTAGTTTTTGAATTATTACGAATAACTCAAAAACCACACGTCATATCTTAACTAAATTTAAATGGAGCCACAGAAACACTAGCTCAAAAGAATCATTATGCGGTAACATACGCCGTAACGTAATAAATACGCCTGTCATGGCGCAAAGGCACAAGCGTGCGACTGTAAACGCGACAGGTTGTGGGTTCGATTCCCACTCCAGGAAATGACGTATTTCATTTCCTGGGTTTGGTAACAAGGTAAAAGCGCGGCGTTGAGTTTCGCCACTCAGCACGCAATGCCTCATTTCGGTGGAAAGTGGGTAACAGTTTGTCTTAACACTAGGTTCCCTCTGCCTACCTTGCTATATGCGGAATACAGCGTGAAGCTATGTATGGATGTACACGTAATAAAACATACAGTCGCATTTAGAACCTCCTCCAGAAAGGTTAAATTGTTTGTGCCTATGGTTATTTGGTATCTAAGAAAACTTTTATTATAATTAAAAGTGAGTATTCGAGTAACAAATTTGAAACAATGTCAAACTTTTCTATACGAGTAAGTTTGAAACATCGCCTCCAGCGACACCGCACATCGACTAAGCTTCAGATCAATTCTAATTAAACTAAGTGAAATTGGGAAAACTGATGATTTTCCTGAAATATATTTCCTTTGAAGAATGTAGAAATAAGTATTTTGTTTAATAAGTTATTTGTTAGATTGCGATTGACACCATCGTGGGGCAGTGGGACTACGTCTGACTGTAAATGCAATTGGTTATGGATTTGATTCCCACGCGGGGGAATGGTTATATTTAAATTAGTCTTCAGTTTTTTTTTAACTTCACGCTGTATCCCGCATATAGCAGGGTAGGCAGAGGGAACCTGAGAACCTAGTATTAAGACTCCGTTCTCTTACAACAATTTTCTGCCTTCAGTGAGTTTCCCTATGCCCACCCATCCTTTCCTCAGAATGTGGTGGTTCCGAGGGCGAACTGCCGCGGCCACTACACTATTTCCTCCCCCTCCTATCTGGACACTAGGTAGGCAATACATTTATAACTCCTGTTGCAGATGTTGTAGATGTCCATGGGCTAAGGACCACTTACCATCAGGTGGTCCTTCTGCTCGTTTGCTATCCTTTATCAATAAAAAAAAAGTCTCATTGCTCCGCTCTGGAAAGACAGAGAGTTCCGCCACTCAATACAAAATGTCAATTTCGGGCAGAAAGTAGAGAACGTAGAATTTTAACATTAGGTTCACTCTAACTATCCTGCTTTGCGGGATAAAGAGTCAAGCTGTTTTTTTCTTCATTTATTAAATTGAAATTGATAGATTGACGCTTCGTGGTAAAGTGTCACAACGTCTGATTGTAACTGTGATTGGTTGTGGATTCGAATCCCATTTGCGTTCCTTCAAATGGGATTCGAATAATATAGTAAGTAATAAAGAATTAAAGTAAAGTAGTCTCTGAATGGATGTTTGTTAATATTTCACGCAAAAACTACTAAACAAGTCGAAATGAAGCTTTACAATAACATGGCTTTTACATCAGAACCACACATAGGCTATAATTTGTAAAGATTTTCTGTAACTTGCCCATAAAATGACGATAAATATCAAAATATTTAACTAAATCGAAAGTCATATGTAAAAATAAATTGTAAAAATGTACAATATCAGACACTATATAAACTGATCTGGTCCTACCTAGAGGCAAAAAACCGTCCCTAATGAATCAGTCCATCAGCTAGACTGATTAATTGAGTTGACATGCGCATGTTAGGAGGGTCACCTTTACTCATTTTTTATGCCTGATGAAATATCGTGTTTTAAGCTGTAGTTAGTATTTTAACGCCTGTCGTGGCGCAGAGGCACAAGCAAATGTAAGCGTGACAGGTTGTGGGTTCAATTCCCATTCCAAGAAATCGAATTTTTCATTTCCTGGGTTTGATAACTAGGCAAAGCGCAACGTTGAAAGTGGGGAACGGAGTGTCTTAACACTAGGTTCTCAGGCTAGGCTAGTCTTAACACTAGGTTCTGCCTACCCTGCTGTATTCGGGATACAGCGTGAAGCTAAAATAAAAAAATATGCTATAGACGCTAGAGTATGAGTGCGTCGTAGGTCATATGTTACAATTTTTAATCTCTTCATGATGCCAGTTAAGGCACAAGCGTGTGACTGTGAACGCGACAGGTTGTGGATTCGATTCCCACTCCGGGGAATAAAAATATTTATAACAATTAATATTTAGTATATCCTCTCTGCGGTAACAATGCAAAGCGCGGCCTTAAGTGTGGCCACTCAGGGCACAATGCCTCAATTCGGCGGAAAGTGAGGAACGAAAATCTAAAGAGAACAGAGTGTCTTAACACTTGGTTCTCTGGTTCTTTCTGCCTACCTCGGTATGTGTGGGATACTGCTTGAATCTAAAAATAATACATTTTTGGACATGTACAGTAGATACTGTCCAGATGTGCACACAAGAATTCGAAACCTACTTGGCTTTAGTCATGAGCCTCGTATATATTACAATTAAAATCGAATTCTACAAAAACTGTACCCTACTTAAATGGTATTTATTAGGCAACATTTGTATGGCTTTTTTTCAATATTACTTACTAGTAACATTATGACATTATATTTTTATTTATCTATATATTAATGCGCAAAAACTTTGTACCCCTTTTTACGAAAATCACGCAGTTACTATAATAGTTTATAAAACAAAGAAGTGTGGAATGATACACATAAGACCCTCCGTTCAACGCCGCACTTTGCCTTGTTACCAAACCCAAACTTTTACATTTCATGGAGTGGGAATCGAACCCACAACCTGCGTTTACAGTCGCACGCTTGTACCTCTGCGCCACGACAGGCGTTATATATTTGTTACTGCTACTGATATTTTCAACTAATTTCAAAAAAGCATTTAATTAAAAGAGTAACAAAAGTAATATAATATTGAATAATTACTAATTTTTTATCTTAAATATTTTTATGAGCTTTTTATATTAATTACAAAAATCATATTAAGTTTTATGTTTAACTAAATTTATAAATTGTAAATTTACCTCCTAAAGGGGTGAACTGGGGTGGTGAATTCGACTTGAGAAATCAATCATTATGAATACACGGGCCGAGATCTTTTAATAGTTTATAGAGAGATTTCGCTGTTATACCTCGCGCCTACCTAAGAAAACAGATTCCAAATGAAATAGACTAAAAAGAAATTTATTACGAATAACTCAAAAACTACTTGTCAAATTTTAACTAAATTTAAATGGGACCACACCACGGATACTAACTATAATTTAAAAAAAAGAATCATCAAAATTTGGTCACCCATACAGTCGTATTGATAATTTCGTTCCTACTTTGAGTGGACTAATGAAAGGATCTGCAAAATGAAGCGAACAAAAGTAATAACTAAAACATAGCTCATTATAAATTTCACATAGCACAATATAACTTCAAACTAGATTTATAATTATCCATCATAAATTCATATAAAACCGCACAGTACGCCACAAGCTTAAATACCACCACTTAAATACCTTCCACGTGCCACTGAACTGTGGAATGGCCTACCTGCGGCAGTTTTTCCAGGTCGATACGAAATGGGTACCTTCAAAAAGCGCGCCTACTCCCACCTCGAAGGCTGGCAACGCACCTGTAGCTCCTCTGGTGTTACACGGGGCCGTGGGCGGCGGGGATCACTTACCATCAGGTGACCCGAACGAACGCTCGTTTGCCTTGTCCTTTCCATAAAAAAAAAATAAATAGAGGGGGAGATCTCGGTTGACCTTCGAGAACACAGTAGTAATGATACTGGAGGAAGGTCACGTAAAAAGCATGGGGACCCTTCATACATACCCTATCTATGAAGAGATTAATGACGAGGGGAAAGAGGTATACAGGGACCGTAGCGTGTGGCGCTCCGTTCTCTCTGACTACCCCGCTAGGGACAAATATCTTATGATGTGTTCCGGTTCGATGGCATGTAAGCCAGG
>JAKGSA010001662.1:0-44922 GCA_033558755.1 Philaethria dido | reverse complement strand
TTGCAGAGGGTTTCAGCAAGTTCTAGTCTGAATGTACCCAAATTAAAAAGTTGATCATTTCCTTTTATATTAGAATAAAATTCCTTTTATATTAGAATAAAATAGAATTTTAGGTATGGCGTCAAGGATAGTTGTAAAACATCGACGTTGCTCAACATACGTTTATTCGCCCTTCACTTGTATGCAATATAATCCCTACAATATAAACATGGGACTATCCTCTTGTAGTATTAAAACGTCAGCATAAAGTTATCTCTAATAATTTTAGTAGCAACAAAAGAAGTCATTTGAAATGCCGGATTGTATTGTTGAACGTGACTCAAAAAGTGCTTCGACTTTTGATAAGTCGTCCCTTCGTGAAAAGCTTTGTTTTTGCATAAGTGTAACATAAGCTCTTGATATTCTCGGATAAGCTTTGCACGTCTGCTGCTAACGTTGAGTTAACCTTGTTCTGGAACGCCACCCTGTTTACTACCAGCGTCACTGTCGGAAATTGTACACTGATTAAACTGTTGTTCATTATTGTAAGGCACTGAATATATAATATGTCCCCAGTTTTTTGCAGTGGAGAAGTAAATGGTGTGACAATAAGGATTTCGTATTCTAATATAACTAGCGATGACTTTCCAAGGAGACAATTTATTTCCGTTGGAGTAACGTTGTCTTTCGTGCATTGAGCAATCCAATGTGTCGCTTCCGTTGTAATTTTTCTTCTTTCTTTTTTCGCTTTCTCCTCTTAATCTTTTTGAAAAAAGCACAATCGACAGAACCTTTACGTATCATGTGGTCTTGGTATCGTTTTAATCGAATTTCAAGAAAAAGGTGTTGTGTCTTACTTTATGTACATACTCTCTCATAAACATTTAATAAACAAATACTAGAGTATTCCTTATTCCCCGTCAATTAACACAATATTAACTTCTCACAATTAGAATCGACTATAAAAGAACTAATCAAAACTCTTCCGTATCTTCTTGCCATGAGGAAGCCACACCTTACCCGCTCAATCCTTGATCAAAGCTGATATTAATATTTAATTAATATGTCCACTTTATAAGAAATTGAAAGAGTATGATTTCAGTCCGACATCTATTTACATTCCAGTTGCGAAACTTTGCGAAATTATGAAAAGTTGCGAAAATTCTCATAACAAGATTACGACAACTTCGTCAGCGGAACAGTCTAAATATTATTACTTAGTTATTACTTACTTATAACTTGTTATAGGTAGTCTTTCAGGATGTCGTGAGATATCTAACTCATTATACAATTGTCTTATTGTCCGTAAATGTTGCCCAACAATCGGTTTATTTAGTTTTATTGCCCGTGCTGGATTCATTATTTGTGGCTTCCTTTTTCTAATTGAGAGATTGCGTTTCAAAAAGCTTTTTAACCAGTCTGATCCGGCTTGTCTTTTTTTCTGCCTAAAATTATTTTTTATATCATCGTTCACAAAAAAGGAAAGCTTGTTTTATAATGAATATCGGTGTAAGAGGTTTCTGCCAAATCAGATTCTTGATTATTTGTGAAAATAGGTTTTCGTCCCAATCGTTTTGTAATGCTTTCTTTTTTTTAAATGATCCCTCAGGGTACGCATCGGTATAATATACCTCGCACTTGCCTCTCTTTGAGTGAGACGGCCCCTTTGCAAAGCGTTAACTGCAGCTCTCAATCCGTCTTCCGTCCACGAGTCCCCTCTTTTCTTACTAGTTAAACTTGGTGGTGACATTGATAAGTCCTAAAAAAGAATTAATAGCAACATTAAAATTAATGTTTACGTACCTAATTACTTAATTAAATAAATATTCAGGAAGCAAAGCGAAGCTTTATCAAAATTTAAATTTTCATAAGTAAAACGTGTATTAAGCAAGGAAATTATTAAGAAAACTTTTACTTTTTTCAATAAAATAAATATTAATTGAGTGTCAACTACTTATTTCGATCTATGATAAATTTCTATAATGTACAAAAACGCCCGACTCTATATGTTAATAACACCCAACGGTGCATGCATGTATGCAATATAATCCCTACAATATATACATGGGACTAAGGTAAATACTTTTGAAGTATTTACCTTAACCCCTTGTAACCCATGATCATAATTTTTAAATTTTTTTTTTTTTTTTTTTTATTGATAACGGACGGCAAACGAGCAGAAGGACCACCTGATGGTAAGTGGTTACCTTCGCCCATAGACATCTACAACACCAGAGATGTTGTAGATGCGTTGCCAACCTAGAGGATACTGATGGAAGGGGGGACAATGTAGTAGTCCACTATCAGAACCACCACATTTTGGGGAAAGGATGGGTGGGAAAGGGGAAAATCTGGCTTACATGCCATCGAACCGGAACACATCATTAGATATTTGGCGGTTCGTCTTTGACATGATAGTGGTCGCGACCCAGTCGGAGGACGAACCTCCTACCACCTAACAAAAAACTACGTTTAAGGGTTTATATTTAACTATAATAAAATATGTATATTTCAGAAAATCTATATTTTTATTATTTGTTTATTTATTTCGGAAAACAGGGAGTGTGACATATCTGTAACATTGAGTGAACAACAACAATAATATTATCTATCATATTATACTATGTGTTGTGGAACTCTTTGAAGCAATTATTTTTCTTATTGTAGCATAGAGCCACACCACATTTCTCACATAAAGTTTGGGAGACTCCTGTGCAGTTAGGAAATTTGCACTTGATCCTATCTTCTGACCAAACTGGCCAGTGCCCGACTTGATCTTAACGCACTGCAATCGGCGGAATATGCTGCGCAGGACCTTTATGCTTCTTAGCTTGGATATAGGCTTCTGTTGATTTGCGGTTCTTGATTGCCGTTTTGTTTCCAAGCTTGCACAGAGTTTCGGCTACTTCAAGACGAAAATCTGCCGAAGACATTTTCTTTTCGAAGTTTTGTGTGGAAGATTTTACTCGTCGATATAAAAGCCATGATTTGCCATTGTAAGGTCTTATAAATGGAAGAATACCCGTACTTGCCACCTTTTACTTCGAATCAAGATTTTGTAGTATCCCATGATGCTGTCTATTAAATCTACACCACCCATATAACGATTGTATTCACCAACAATACTAGGCCGATCAATGTTGACGTATCTTATATTACTTTTGTCATAACGTCGAACTTGTGACTTGGGCATTTCACCTACGAAAGTTGATACCATCGTTACAACCTTATTATCTTTCCATATAACATTAGTGACGTCAATGCCGTCAACATTAGCCACAAATTCCATGGAAAACCCACGCTCTTTTTTTGATACCTCTTTGCCAGTAGGTAATTTGCAGTTGGGGATTCTATTGCGTCGTACCGTCCCATACTCAAAACTCCCTCCTTGGCCAGATACTCCAGTAATGGCAAAGACGTGAAGTAGTTGTCGAAATATAGCTTATAGTTTTGATACTTTGGGATATCACGTGCTATTCTCATAACTACATTAGACGAAGCACCTAAGTCAGGCTCTCCAGTGAGAACAATATTTTCAGCTCCAGTTTCTATTTCGAATTTGTAAGCGAACTCAATGACTCCACAAAGCACATATATTTTGTATTCCCATTTATGGGTCTTTTTCGGGTTATAAACCTTCATAGTATTTCTAGCTTTAGTGGAACAAATTTGCTCATCAACGCATAGATATTCCTCCTTGACAATTTTGCTAAAATGATTCGTTGGGGTTTTTTGATGCATAATTTCTTTAGGGAATAAATGAAGAAAGAATTGTATAGGTGTGGCTCCTTCCTCTTCTGCCAGCCCTCCTCTTCCCACTGGAGGCACTGGCTTTCGCGCACACGGCACTGCCGACCGCGTGGGCAGCAGGCTTCTGCGCCGCCTCGCAGACCGGGCAATGAGCAGCAGCCGTACAAGCGCGCTGCTGATGCCCGGGTTGGCCACACCGGAAGCACTGGTTGCTCCGGTTAACCCCGCTGGTGCACATCGCCGCCACGTGGCCAACTTCGTGGCAGCGGAAGCAGCGCTGTGCGCGCATCTGCAGCAGCTGCACTCGCGCCGAGACAAAGCCCACAAGGAGCCTCGCCCCGCCGAGCTTCTTAGCCGCTACGACTGGACACCGAACCCACGCGGCTCCAAGACCAGCGTGGTCCCGTCGGATCTCCCCGACTTTAACGTCCACTACGGGACAACCTCCGACCCGACTCACAGCCAGCGCTAACTCCTCCTGCGTGACCGAGTCGTCAAGGCCACTTAGTCTGAGCTCAGCGCACTTCGTGGGCCTCGTCATCTGGACGTTGTTGGCGTCGAGGACACCACGAATACGCTCGGCCAAAGCGTCGGCTTTTTTCGCCACTGTTGGCGCCAGGCAACTCCAGCATCCTGGCACCAGTTTTGGCGACTCTGAAACGCACGTCCTCTATTCCCAGGTCCGCCAGCTTGATTCCATTTTTGACCTGGGTGAAGACGTCGCTATACGTCATCTGTTTGGCTTCGGCCGCCGGCTGCAGTGTGATGTTGATCACTGCCGAGCGCGGCGACCGAAGTTTCGGTTCCTTCGTTTTAGGCCCCTGTTTGGCCTTGGCAGCCTCTTGTTTTGGAGCCGCCTTCTTTTTCTTCGCCCCCCGGCGATCAACTACATTCCAGCCCTCAGATGTGTCCACCGGGGCTGGTGGTAGTGTACGGGGTTCCGGAGGGGCCTTAGAAGCCCTCTCCGCACCCTTCTTCTTTCCTTTCTTTTTTGTTGGTCCCGCTTGTTTTGGTGGTGGGTTAGCAGGTGCTACTAGGGTGGTATTCGTAGACCCTGCTTCCCCACGCGGTGTGACAGCAGCGGCAGCAGCGGCTTGACGATTTTTGTCAGCTGCTAGTGGAGGACGAGGTGCCGGTTTAGCTGGAAGTAGCCGGTCCTGGATGGCTTCCGTTCTGGTATTCACCACCCTCCCCACTTGCACCATAACAGTGCGGACCATCTCCTCGGTGACTGCGTTTTGAGCTGGGACCTGCTATTGTGGCACCCTGGAACGCTCGAGATCCGCCCTCGAAAGAGCCATCTCCTTCCTCAACTCAGTCAGTTCCTGTGTTAGGCGGGCATTTGTCGCCCGCAGGTTTAACACCTCCTCATTGGCCGTTCTGGCGACCAACACTTCCACCTTCCTTCCTTCCTTAAGGGCTTTTGTAAAGGTGCCCTTAGGGTTCCCTGATCTGCTGGCGACCTTGTTAATGATGGCCAGGCTGTCTGCTACTTGGTGCTGTAGATTATGGACCAAGGGGCCATCATTTTGTCTCTTCAGGTGTGGGTACATGTCAGAGAGCCTGGAGCTTGCCCTCGACTGCACCCGTGTCAAATCAGTGACTTCTTCTTCGGTCTGTAGCCGAAATTTCTCTCCGGGCCGATGTTATTTTCGCCCTCGGCTTCTCACCTTCGTCCTGGTGCGAGATACTGGAGTGAGCTTTCTCACTCCGAGGTCGCTTCCGGTATTTTTTGATCAGGTCCGTCTCGGTCAGGGTTTTTTGGGACCCAATAGAGCCGACACTCTCGGTCTCTGATTCGGAGGGCGCCCAAAGACGCCCCCGAGATGTCGACGACCAAGACCTACCGCTGATGACGGACTCCGCTAGGTCCAACCTTTCGATGACCACTTGCGCCTCCTGCATCATGGGTAGGCCGACAGATAGCGGCACTGATGCCGCACCTACTTCATTTGTGCCCGTATAAAGCACAGAATATTCAGCTCTGCCCGTAAAAGGCCCAGCCACTTCGTGTCTCCACCCGTAGAAGGTTCGCCCGTAGAAGGCCCACCGTCAGAACCTCCGCCCGTAAAAGACCCACCGATAAAACCTCCGCCTGTAGAAGGCCCACCGATAACAACTCCGCCCGTAGAAGGCCCACCAACAACGACTCCGCCCATCTCAGGCCCCACAACTCCGCCCGTTATTGTATCCGCTGGTTCAACGCCGTGGAAAGTAATAGTACTTGTTTGTTGTCATTCCAACTTGTGGCCAACAACCAACACAGGAGGTCACCGTGTATACCAATTTCTGCAATTTTACGTACAAGTAAGGCGTGAGGAATTTTATCAAATGCTTTTGAGTAATCAGTATACACGACATCAACCTGGCAACCACTATCCATATCTGTAGTGACTCGGTGCAAGAATGCACCATACAATTGGCCTTCCACATCATGTTCCTGCTCGCACTTATTTTAACGTCCCGGTTTTTCACTTACATGTGCAGTTTCCCCGCCACCTGGGGACGCCCAGTAGGAGACCAGCAACTCCCTTGGAGGACACTTGGGACCTAACCTAACTAACCTAACCTAACCTAACAATACCAGAGCGAGGGAAAAGAAAATACTAAATTTTATTTAATTTTTTAAATAATATTTCATTTCTTTTAAGGTCACGATAACTAGGCAAGTGGAAACGTTGAATTCACCACTCAGTACGCAATGTCTCGATTCAGCGGAAATAGGGGAACGGAGATTGTCGAAAGAGAGCAGGTGTTCAACAGGTGTGAGCTTAACACTTTTCAGGTTCCCTCTGCTGTATGCGGAGATATAGGGTAAAAAGAAAATTATTTCTTGGAGTGGGAATCCAACGCACAACCTGTAGCGTTTACAGTCGCACGCTTGTGCCTCTGCGCCACGACATGCAGCTTTATAATTGATGTTGATACAAAATTATTTTTTCAAGAATTGTCCCAAAAGGAGAAGATCTATGCTTCTATAATGCAATAATAAATCGTTAGAATAAAAAAAAATATATCTTTTCATTTAATCTTTAAAGCATTTCCATAAAAGTTTAAACACTAAATCTTACTTAATATTTTTATTTTAATTGCTTATTCCGGTATACTGTTAATAAATTTTATTTTGTTTCTTCCGTGTAATATAAATTATACTTACATATTTATGTACATATACGTATAGCCGACCCTACTTAACGGTGTGTACACTTAGGTTAGGGCGGTGGCGGCGATCGATTCATTAACTAGGTGTTTGTCGAGTGAGCGGTATAAGGTTTTGGAGCCTATCAGAAATACAGGACGAGGGAATGTTATTATTTTTGTACTTGTAACTCTACGCTGTTTAATTTTTTGGGGCTATTACGTTGCTTTTTGAAATAAATGTGTTTTGAAGTAAATATTAATAATCAAAAAATAAAACTGACTTCAAATAAAATGCACTAAAAATAAAATTATCTTTTCCGTTTTTTACGTCCACTTTATGTCCACTTTACTAAGTTCGGGTAAGGTTGTCTGTGCCCAAACGGTAAGAAACGTGCTGCATAATGTTGGTCTTCACGGCAGAACAATACGGAACAAACTTTTATAAATGAGGCCAATAGAGTAAAAAGGCTGATATTTGCAAAAGAATACATAAAAAGGCCAAAAGAATTTTGGAAAAATGTTACTTTTTCTGATGAAAGTAAATTTAACCTTTTTGGATCAGATGGACATAAATTTGTGTGGCGCAAACCAAATACCGAGCTGCAGACGAAACATGTGCAAGGTATAGTCAAACACGGTGGTGGCAATGTTATGGTTTGGGGCTGCATGGCAGCAAGTGGTGTCGGAAACTTGGCTTTCATTGAAGGTAAAATGAAAGCAGTGGATTACGTTAAGGTGTTGCGCGATAATTTGTTCGGCAGGCAGGTAGGCATAAATGTGACATACCACTTTTAGCAGGACAATGACCCAAAACATACAGCGATAATCACTAGGGAATGGTTGCTATACAATGTCAAGAGAATGCTCAGAACTCCGCCGCAATCGCCAGACATTAACCCTATCGAAAATTTATGGCATCTACTGTATTTAGATGTGCGAAAAATGAAAATATCTAATAGAAATGATTTAAAACATGCTTTGTTGGAAAAGTGGGCTCAAATCCCGATTCAGACAACGTCCAAATTAGTGGAATCGATGCCAAGGAGATTACAAGCTATCATTGATGCTAATGGAATGTACACAAAACATTAATCAACTTTTCTTTCATTCACTATTGAAGTATTAACAAAATACGTACAAAAAAGATTGATGTGCAAATATTTATTTGACTTTAAAATATGTGTTTTTATCTTCTTATTTTTTCGCTTCTATTATATAAGGATTTTTGTTAACTAATTTGAAATATATATAGATTAAGCTATTAAATATAATAATTAACAGAAATAATTCGGTTTTTTTTTAGGTGTAATATGAAATAAATTAGGTGTGCAAATACTTTTTTTACTCACTGTATATTTTAATAAAAAAAATGCGATGTCCTTTTTAATATATATTTCTAAGAATATATGAGTTTCTTGATGATCGGTTGAATAATTTTGTCGTCGAAGCGATACAAACAAACTTAGAACTTATTAGTAAGGATTTAATCTTAAGTTACTCTATGTTTGGTTGTATGTTCCGTGTGCCGTATTCTATCAAGATATATTTACATTGACAAATAATTATTACATGGTAATAATATTAAGACCAACGTGAACAAGGACTTTGCTGTAAACACAATTGCACACTTTCTGAACGTAAAAGCTGAAATTTATTTAATTTTGATTTCATTTCCTGCTTTATTAGGATAACACACGGTGTTGAGTTGTTACTGAACACGCAACATTATACTCACAATATTTGACGGAAAGTGTAGAATTATGGTAAGTAAATGAAAAAGATAGACATGAAAGAGTTCATTGACCTCTAAAGTTACTTAAAGTGACTTTAGAATCAATAAAAACTTTGTATCGAGTGGCGCAACTCAATACCTCGTATTCTCCAGCCGAGTTGAAACAATATTTATATTTATAATGTAACTTGTTTACTTACTTTATGAGTAACTAAAATTATATAGAATTTACAAATATGTTTTCGAAAAAAATTGTCATCCCTATTTCACGAGATGTGGTGTAATATATTTTCGTATTTCGTGTTTCGTGGTGTAATTATTTCTCTTACACGCTGCCGCCATTAGCGGAATTAGCTTATCACGCGCGTTGAGATCCGACGGTTTTGTGCTACATTCATATTTTTCGTTGGGAAATTCGTTTTCAAATCCTTTTGACAGCAACTAGGTGATGAGGTAGACATATCTCGTTAGTTTAATTGCCTTCCGTTGAATAATTTTGAATTATAGGACATGTTCGTCGTTAGGTGAAGATTTTATATATTGGTATGTTCGAAACATTATATGTAGAACCGTCATAATTTTTAAACTTATAAAACATTAATTTCACGCTGTATCCCGCATATAGCGGGGTAGTCAGAGGAACCAGAATCTAGTGTTCGAGGCGCTCCATTCTCTTCCAAGCATTTCCGTTCCCCACCTTTCGCCAAATTGAGGCATTGCGTGTTGAGTGGCGGAACTCAAAGCGCCATAACTTTGCCTTGTTGCAAACTCAAGAAATGAAAATGCTAAATTTTACATTTCGTGGGTGGAAATCGAACCACAACCCATCGCGTTTACAGTCGCACGCTTGTGCCTCTGCGCACAACAGCCGTTGTATAAAACATTAGTAATTTGTTAAATTAAATATTGGATAATCAATTCGTTTTTCTTATAGTTAGTGAAAACCTTTATATTTAAAGTAACGTAGAATGTGAAAGAAAGCAACATAAATAATTGATTTTACAATTTTCTTTTTAATTTAATATAGTAATTTAAAATATACGTTATACTTATATGTAACATGTTCAATCTCTCATAGTAAAAATTACGGCTGAAATTAGTAAATTTGATTTTTACACATTCCTTTTCCACATTCCGTTCACAACTGATTCCTTTCCGCGCAGTTTATTCACAAAATTACAAAGGCCTACAGGCGTTTATCTAGATTTATACTACTAATAGTGACGATACCATTCCTTTAATGGCGGACCTCCTCGATAAATACCGGGAAACATTGCTAGGAATCACGAAAATTTATACAAGGGTTGTTACAAATGTTCTGGATCAAAACTTTGGTTGGCCAGTTCTTCGCCTCGTTTCGATAATAAATTGCTTCAACCCTCACATTAATATGTAAACAAATCACGTTTTACTGCCTTACTTATTTATGTTATGAATTTCCAGTTAAATTAAGTGTTTACTTTAGCTGTTTATATCAAGTAGCAGAGTTCTAATCTAGTTTTACTATATAAGTAGGTTTCCTACCGATTTTTTTTAAATTTTGATTTTTTTTCGAAAATTGATAATTTTGCAACCTATTGCTCTTTTTGATTTCTTTCTTGATTACTTTCTTTCAATTTATGTATGAACCTGTATAATAGTGCAGTTAGTACTTGTTGCACTAAATACTTCCTAGTGTTTATAAAATATTTAAGCAAGAACATATAGATCTCAAGGTGGCCATATAAAAACCGGCTTTATTTTATTACTTAATTTCTAAATTCAATTTACTTACTTACTTAACTTCACGCTTATCCCTAGCGGGGTAGTCAGAGAGAACGGAGCGCCCAACGTTACGGTCCCTGCATATCTTTCGCCTCGTCCACAGTCATGCAGTTAACTTCTTCATGCATGCCCTCCGGGGAGACCTCATTCTTTTTACGTGACCTTCCTCCAGTATCATTGATACTGTATTCTCGAGGGTCAACCGAGGTCACTTACCGCTCACCTTTGCTCCATATATCTTTCTCACCATTCTTTCATCACTCATCCTCTCGACGTGCCCAAACCACCTGAGCACGTTCTTCTTCATTCTTACTATAACATCCTCGCATATACCTGTCTTTCTAAGTATCTCTTCGTTGCGGATTCGGTCAGCCAAACTGACTCCGCATATTCTCCGAAGAGATCGCATCTCTACAGCCTTCACCTTTCTTTCGATCTTCTTTTGACAAACCCACGTTTCACTGCCGTATAACAGCGTCGGTACCAGCACTGCATTGTGTACAGCCATACGTGCAGCTACGCTCATTCAAGTATTCAATTTAATTACTACTTTTTTTAATTTACTATACGATAGTATTTTTTCTTTTGACAGTGGGTCCACTGGGCGGTGAAGCTAAGTACTTATCGGAGCACCCTCATATAACAGATCTAAATGCTCAGTGTATGTCTACGTTTTATTATTAAAAACAAAAACATGTTAGTAATTTAATACGCATATTATTTTGGGCAAGGGACTCAAATGAGGTAGATGTATAATGACATAAGCAATAGACCCCAAAGCTTGCTTATCTTATCTAAAGGGAAAATCACTTTTTCGTCATTCTTTCCATGTAAAATTTTAATCCACAATCTTCAATTGCGATTCATGGCTGTGTTGGCCGGCGTATTTATGTAGAATATATATAAATTTTAAAACATTTTTAGAAAACGTATAAAAATTTGAACGCAGCGGGATTCGAATCCGCGCCTCTTGGAAACCGTCGAAGCGCTCTGACCGCTAAGCCATGCGTTTTCCTAAGTGTGTTATTAACACTTTAAAACTATCAAAAATATGTTTACAACGCCACTTTCTTCCCGGATAGCTGGGTAGAGAGAACCTTTGTGTTAAGACAGTTCATTCTCCACTTTTCACACGAAATTATTGGTTTTATCAGAGCGAAAATGAAAGTAATTCAAATATAATCATTTCCTGAGTATGGATTAAATCTTATAGGCATATGCGTTTACAATCAGATGGTATCTTACTGCGCCAAGATGACCTCGAAGTAAAGAAAAAAAAAGAACAATAAATAATTTAAAAAAAAATTACCAACACAGCTTTACGTTGCGATACGAAAAGTGTGATTGAATACTTTTTATTACTTTTTTATGCTCTACAATTTAGTCCTTAAACGGATATATCATGGAATCGAAAATATTCAAAAATAAGGTTTTTTAGATCACAAGTTTTAAGCTGAATTCTAAGTATAAAATAAAACGTGTTTGTAATTGCTCCCGAAAGTTGAGAAATATTTTTGTCGTTACGTTTAATTTAGGCTTTGTAATATTAAGAATTTAACGTGCTGTAATTTCCATGCATTTAGAGCATATTCAATACGGTGTTCGTCCATTGATCTGCCGTGTGGTTTGCGGTTCTCCCACAAGTGAAAGGATTTACCGCCATAATGGAATAATCTAATTTGTCTTTGGTTACTAGACAAGTGGCTATGACCACAGTCGCACTACCTTAGAACTTAACCTTATGCGTGATGAAAGTTTAATGTCTATGAAGCTGCTTTAATTAACAATTTTAGAAAATATTCAATTTTTCTAAGATCTAACCGTCCCTTAGCTTGCCGTGACAACTTGTAAGTGGAACAACACTTAGCATGTAACTGTAAAATATATTTGTAAAATAATCAGTGTATGTTTTGCAAGTTGTCCTTAGATAAATAAATAAAACTTAATATAAAAAAATTGAAAGCAGCGAGAGTCAAACCCGTACCTCTTGGAAACTGTCCAAGCACTCTGACCGCTAAGCTATACGTTCTTATCCAGCAACGTTGAAATTCTTATACGCTTGTTTTAATTAACTAACAAGAGAATTTATTCTCTTGTTAGTTCATTAAAATTATTGGTACAAAATAAGAATTATAGTACATAATATAATTTGTACCCATATGATAAGTTGTACCTATGTATATGATAAGTTTCTGTTCAACCAATTTATAAGGAAAATAAAATGTTAATATTTCTTTATCCTATTGTAATGTGTTAGTTGTCAATGGAATTTATTTTCTTTGGTGTTTCTTTTATCTCGCTATAGATCAATTTAGTTCTTGCAATGTAAATACTCTTTATTTTCTATGAACATGAAGTTTAAATGCTCTTCTTAACCCCAGGCTTTACCAACCTAATCGTGTATCCCGCATTTAGCAGGGTAGGCAGAGGAAACCTGAGAACCTAGTGTTAAGACCCTCCGTTCACTACTTTCCGCCGAACTGAGGCATTGCGTGCTATGTGGCGGAATTCAACGCCTTGCTTTTTGCCTTTGTTACCAAACCCAGGATAAGTAGTGGGCCCTTATATTTTCCTGCAGTGGGAAACGAACCTACAACCTGTCGTGTATTTACAGCTTCCACGCTTGGTGCCTGCCACGACAGGCGTCTTCAATACTAATATTACGTTAAAACATTAATAATTTACCGCTTATATTATACACTATATCTATATTACAAGAGATTTCTCATTCATATAAGAGTGACGAAAATTAATCAATATTTTATAGTATTACTCTTAATTTACAAAAAATACCAATAAGTCTTAAATAAAATTTATAATTTGATTGGGAGACATTAATCTATAACGCGCTTAATTACGTCACTATAAGAAGCCATTTTTCAAGTGAAGGATACAATATAACCCAAATAAAAATCTGTGTATTGAAAATCAATAGGTATAAAATATATTTAGATCTAAATTTAAAGGATAGGTTACTAGTTTCTTTATAATATTTCTTATACAGAAGTTACTCGACCGATGAATGGTCGTTCATGGATGTGGAACCTCAATAGCTATATATTTCCAGCGGATGCTTGATATAAAAGGCTAATAATACTTTTGAGCTACTCTAAGGAAAATATAACGATCCAACACTCAGATTGTATTTATCAGTTTACTTCGGAAATATCACATTTTTAAAAAATCTGAATTTCCCAAATATCTATTGAACCAATGAAAATTGTTTCAAATAGGCTTGATGGTTCATCAACTAATTAACAACTATTACGTTGTTTGTTGAGGTCCTCCATATTAGGTTATCGTTGATCGAGTTACATCTGTATGAAGAACGCAAAAAATATCTGGATTTAAGTAACGCAGCTTAAGGACTTGTTATGTAATTATATATTTAATTTCTTCATGAAGCACATTTTTAATCTTTACGTAGAAGTAATAGCAGATAAAAGTTTGTTTTATGTAATAGAAATCTTAGTTTTTACTGAAGACAAAATCAAATATAATTAAAATTTTTAACTAAAACACTTTACTTATGAGTTAGAGATGAACACAATAAGCTTATCTCTAACATCGAAAATTAATTACTCAAGTTGTAAATTATAAAGTCATTTTTATACCAAAGAGTTTTCATGCTACAAATCTTAGCTGGAGATACTGTTTTGTCATAAATTTTGGTTTCAAGTACTACTTTTTTTATAGACAGCGCCTAATATACCTTTTTTTGTGACGCTGGGAAATGCTGTTTACGCAGACCGTCGTACGCAAAGCAGAAATATTGCCACTAGGGGGTTCACCGGCTAAGCGCATAATATACCTAAGTTAAGTGATAGTGCGAAAAAAGTCGAATCTGAAAGTTAAAGTAACTTCATCGTTAAATTATCTAATATACTCGTATAACTGTACACATAAGATATTCATTAAAAAGTTAAAAAGTACTAAAGTTCATATTTTATATATAAAAGGACCTTCTCTATACATATTTTAAGAACCGTATAATTTTAATAGGGACTTAAAATTTGCCGAAACTTTAATTGAAATGAAACTTCTTGGAAGCATTTTAAGAACAAACTGTTCTATCTAAGTACTGAAACATTTTCTGAGATTACTAAAATGAACTGTCTCTTATATTATAAAATTTATAATTTATTAATAATAAATTTATATTTTTAATAAATTTATGACACAGTTAGCTAACTGGTGGATGTTTCTTTCTAAGGTAGCTTTGGATTCAAAGTTCGAACGGGAAACACTTTTCAAATAGACATATGTAGGTTAAAAAAACATTAGTTGTACACATTTATTCACTTTTTTATATAAGTTATATCGTGAATATTTACTTAAAAAAATAATAACTTACTTGATTAAAATATATATTCGATAATATAATAATTGTTATTACACGACTTTTAGTTACCTTAAGTACAATAAATATATTACCCAAACATTTATAGTAAGTTGCCGTAAAATGAAAATGAATGAGACTAAGTATAAATATCTCCCTTTGTTCCAGTTAAGCCTAAGATCGTTTGACAACGTAATTTTTAAGGAATATTATTCTACATCACAATATTCGTCGTTCTAACAATCTAGTATGAATGTTCGGATTGAATATGCACTGTTTATGCACAGTTGAGGCCATTCCCTTTTCAAACGCCAGTATCGTATGATTTTAGTTTTAACATTTGAGAGAAGTCAGAAGACGGTAGTATGTGGATAGTCAAATTTTGTAACAATGTAATGCTATGTAGTGCCGGTAGACAGAGAGTGTAGAGTTCTTTTTTATTAAAGTATGTCGAAGGGAAAAAGATTATTTCTAATTTATTGTTGCCTACACTATAAAAAGTGGAAAATATAAACAGCGTAAGTAGAAAAATATGTCTTGGATGGGACCAAAAATAGCACTAATATACAATGAAACATTTATATTTATTAAGTCCAAAATATTACCGTCTTCATTATCTAAAAATTTAATTCAAATCTGTCCAATTAGTTCAAAATTAAGCGTGCCCGATCATTATCGGTGTTTTAACGTTTTAAATTTCATTAAATTACTTGATAGAAAGATAAAAAAATTAAAATGCATTCTATTGTAATTGTTTTTGTTTTTTATTTTTTTTTTAACTTCACACTGTATCCCGCATATAGCAGGGTAGGCAGAGGGAACCTGAGAACCTAGTGTTAAGACACTCCGTTCTTTTTCAACAAACCCATTCCCCACTTTCCGCCAGATTGAGGCATTGCGTGTTGAGTGGCCGCACTTTGCCTTGTTACCAAACCCAGAAAATGAAAATACTTCATTTCCTGTAGTGGAAGTTGAACCTACAATCTGTCGCGTTTACAGTCGCACGCTTGCTGCTTCGTCACGACAGGCGTAAAACGTCTCATTCCAAATAATATATTTTTTGTAATTATATTTAATGTATTCATATTTTGTTATACATTTAATATTTGATTATAGTATAGTTTGATCTTAGATATCATATATAGATAGTTCGACCATTCATTTATCTATGACGCGAACCACAGCGGAAAAGCTTAACGGAACAAGTAATAATACCCCGGCAGTCCGCTTATTTCTGTTTACATCAACTAACAGAAGCCGAGAGATGAAAACCTATACAAATATATATTTTTTACTTTGTAGTCTCAAGCAGGTAGAGTTTTCCCATTCTATTTTATGACTTAATAGTTTAATGAAACTGCTTAATGGATAAATAATAAATATTTTATACAGTATTTACATAAAATAAAAGAGAATATAAAGTTATTTATTTCCGACCATTCATTGAGGACGATATGAGCGAAGATAATGTCGATCCAGGTATCGATATAACATCGATAACGAGTCGTTACTAGCTGAAACCTGATTGGACTAGAAGTACGACTGTGGAATCATTTCACCGAAGCGCAACATGTCGCTTGTTATAAACATATACTATATGTTTATACAGCTGTATTGTGTAGAAATTGAAAATGCAATATTACCACCTACAATTTCGGATATAGAACTTTGTTTTTGTCACATGTATGGGTGTAATACCAAATGTTTTGTACTTGAAAATATTACTTCATTACACCTTATACTAAAAACTTTTATAATTAGCGCGCACGAAGTCGCAGACATGCTCTACCTGAAAATATATATATTTCTTTTATACCACGACGGTGGCAACAAAGGCACACGAGCACACCCTGATGGTAAAGTGGTTACAAGTGGCCTATGGACGCTTTACAACATTTCCAGGGGCATCATACGCGTTGCCGACCCTTCAAAAACCTATTTATTCCCCTTTTTGAAGAACTCCATATTGTAGCCACTCTGGGGAGAAAGAGCCGTCCTCGGCTTGGGGAGATCATTCCACAATTGGAAAGTCCCACGTATTTGCAGGTGTGTATGTAGAATTTAAAATATTCAATCCACTTGGCCTGTGCGTACCTCGTCTGGTCCCTCGTTAGGAATTGTAAACGAGAGGCAAAGGCCGAGGCCTCATTATGATAATGGACCATTCGATCAATTGGGGATGTAGATCATCGCCACAGAGGGTGGGTTACGGGTAAAGCTTCTCATTTTCCATTCTAATAAAAAGAAAAAATTAATCATTGAAGAGGGCTATAAAGAAAGTTTTAACGTAGAAATTTAAATTGTGAAGTAGTCTGAAGGAGTTAAGCTAAATGTTTTGTGTTAAAAATAAATAAATAAATATATATATATATATATATATATACTATATATATATCTCTTAACAACTTTCTTATATATATATATATATATTCTGACACATTTATTGACTACTAGCTGACCCGGCGAACTTTGTTCCGCCTTAATGGCAATAAATAAGCAGATTGTGTTTTTTTTTTTTTTTTTTTTTTTTTGGAAAAAATATAAAAAAAATTAAATAACTACATTATTAATCATTCATTATTATTCTGTATTTTATTTTTACATAGGTGCTCTTCACTTAAGAGGTACCCAACCTTGTGATACACGACATTTTTTTGTTTTTTATTATCAGGCGGCTGCAAAACAAACAGCTTGCAGATGGATCTTCAAACCCCGTGAACATGCCACATAATTGACCATGTGAAAAACATAAATGTTCAGATTTAAACCACAAACTTTTAAGAGTTGGCCTTGTGATTTTGTTGATGGTCATGGCAAAATGCAAGACGCGTCCGGTGAAGTGTTTTAAATTCAAACGGCATATCGGTTGGGATCATCGGGATCCTCGGAATGGCTCCTCACCTTTTTGAATTTTCCTATCATTATCATGGCGTAAAAAATTTACATTGTTCATCAATTTACTAACCACCAAACGCGTACCGTTGCACAGTTTTGGTTGGTTTATGTTTCGAAGCATGATTACTACGGAGCCAACCTTTAGGCGTAAATTGTGCGGTGGTAAGCCAGGCACGTCCAAAGAGTTTAAAAATTCAATTGGATAGTTGGTGGCTTCCTCTTCATTTGTGACGCAGTCAATAGATTTGAATGAATGCATTGTTCCAATGATCTTATTTTGAATTATGTAGTTCAGGTCATCTACATCTTTATTCTTAGCCGCTAAAATTGCTCGCTCACTCAACCATTCATTATTTTTGTAGTTAGAAATAATTTTTGTAAATACATTGTTGATAAGTTCGTCTTTTGATGAGACAAAATTACAAAAATTATTTGGAAATGATATTAATCCGCTCAATTCATCGACAGGTACTTGACCATTACCGATAGTCAGCAATTGCTCCGAGAAATCTTCAGCAGATGTATCATTAAGCAATGTAACTCTCATGTTTGTTGTCAGGTGCAGTTTCTTCACATAGCGCCATAGTTTTGACGATTTGATGCAAGCGTTTATTTCATCGGCAGCCGTAGATCTTGGAATTACTGACAGTATTTGGCGGAAATCGCCAGACAATAAAATCATTGCGCCTCCAAAACATCTCGAGTCATTGCGTAAATCTTTTAATGTTCGGTTAAGTGCTTCTAATGCACGTTTATGCGCCATTGTGCATTCGTCCCAGATGATGATTTTCGATGCCGCTAAAACTTTGGCCATTGCTGAGTGTTTTGCAATATTACACGTTGGTTCTTCAATAGTTTGAAGATTTAACGGTAATTTGAATGCTGAATGAGCCGTACGGCATCCTTCTAACAATGTGGCTGCTATTCCAGAAGAAGCAACTGCAACCGCTATGTTGGATCTCGCCCGAACAGTTGCTAAAACTAATGACATAAGGAATGTCTTGCCAGTTCCACCAGGGGCATCTAGGAAATATAAACCACCATTTTCATCAGCGATTGCCTTCATTAAAGTATCATAAACTTCCTTTTGTTGGTTATTCAACAGGGGTTTCCCGTTCCCGTTCCAATTCTCGATTAAATGCGTCATTCATTTCACGATTTGGCGCTGGCATTCCTAACCTGATTAATAAATTACCGCACATGAGGTAACACATATCTTCGATCAAGAGTAAAGCACGATTATGTATCTCTTCATTCATCTCAATATCGTGATTTCTGGAACTGACACGACTTTGATGTAAAATATCTTCTGACATACTATCCTTGTATTTGTGCCACAGGTTACATGGGTTTGATGGAAAACATGTCGAAATTATGATAGCGAATAATGTGCGTATCTGACTTGGAGATGCAGAGATAATGGCTTCAGCGATTGTCGTATCCCAATGGGTATCGTTTTCTAATAAGTTCAATTCTTCACATGCAGCACGATACGTTGGGAATATTACACCATTAACAGTTCGTAGTGTCTCAAATGAAGTTGGCCCACGCACATTTACCAGCAACAACCGCAAATAGAAACATTCATCATTCTTTGGATGAACTGTATACATACGACCAAGAGCATCAGTAGAACGCACATCTGGATACCCAGGAACCGCATCACCTTGCTTCCGTCTTTGAAAATTCTTGGATGAAGCATTCCAAGTATAATAACGTGGCATCTCCGAGTAAAGCAAAGTTCGTGCAAACTGATCGCTTTGGCAGATTGCAAAAAAACTGGTCAATGTAGTTGCTGGAGGTGTTTCAGCACGTTGCGTAGCATTCGAAGCCGTGAAATATACTCGTTGACCATTCTCCAGATGCACCGCCAAATGTATAACAGTAGGATGACGTTCGTGAATTGGAAATGCGAATATACGCCAAATCGCTTCATTACAGTTCACATAACGACCAACTTGATAGCGTGAAATTTCATCGTTGGTATTTGAGGATTGCAATTCAAAAACCGCCATATCACTGCCTTTCGTGACATATTTGCAAATATATTTTATGGATTTAACTGAATTGCAGTATTCAACGTTGCAATGTGTCTTGAACGTTTTAGAAATAAGTGGCGAATATGGAACAATCCAACTGTTGTCGACAACGAAATCCATTCTCTTCACTTTCGTTGTGACAGTTCGACCGTTGTCATCTGGTGATCGACGCCGATACAGCGGATACCCATCGTTGCCAGTGACAGTCTCCGCCGTTAATTTCCGTGGATATCGTTTAGAGCACTTTCCATCGACCATGCAAGGTGATTGGGGATTGATGGCACCACACGGTCCATGAATCATATTAGTAGTAACAACATCATGTAGGTCTGGATCGACTTCATGATCAGGAATCTCGGCACATATGATATCATCTATTTGGTCAGGCTGAATTCTTTCCACTAA
Source organism: Philaethria dido (assembly GCA_033558755.1). Lineage (NCBI taxonomy): Eukaryota > Metazoa > Arthropoda > Insecta > Lepidoptera > Nymphalidae > Philaethria > Philaethria dido. Next base: position 24,878 of record JAKGSA010001662.1, on the reverse strand, counting down.
CCAAATAAGAATGTGCGCGTGCGGTAGGCCTCGCTTTTGCCATTCGATTGAATATATCCAGCATCGAGTATCTCCAAAGACGCGTTGTTTAACAATAAAGTTCATCAGGGACCGAATTTTTTGCCTGAATATACGTGCTGTGATGTCGTGTCTATCATTTGATGTTTGTCCGGGAAGCAGCAATTGAGTAATTTCTATCCATTTTGGATTACAGGTAAAAGTAATAAAGAGATCTGGCCGGCCGTAATGACGAACATATGTCATTGCATCTTGTGCATATTCATGCATATGACGTGGGCTACCAATGTACGTCGCCGGCAGAATAGTTAATCGACCAATATTAGCTGCATTTCCTTCAGTACTAACTGCATCACGTAAATGGATGTACTCCTCAGAACGCAGTTTGGCTTGATTCAACCTAATAAATGTTAAACGTTCCGTTTCTATTTTTACATACATGTCAACGCAATACTGCTGAAACAATCGACGAAACCGCAGCAAATAGTTGTCAGCATTTTGACGAATCATCAAACGATATGCATAATAATTCATTGAGCTAACTTTCTTTGTAGTTTCTTCACCTGAAATTAAAAATTTGATAATTATCCATTTCAAAGACACATAATACAGACATTAACCATTATTAAGATACTGATACTTTACCATTCAATGGATTTATCATTTTAATATTAAAATAATATCCATCTTCTCCTTGCCAAAACATCAGTGGGTATTGCAATGCGTCATATGATCGATGAGTTTCAGATATTTGTTGCAGTTGCCCAGTATCGCGACGTATAAGCACAATATCGCGTTTTTCCAATTGTTCACCAACAATCAGGATGGCAACTTCGTCTACAGTTGGAGCATTAAATGTGCGTTCGTGTGTTCCAGATGGTCGTTTATCTGCTTTGATGACAACTTTATAGTCATCATTTGGCTTTTGCTCTAAAGCACTCTTAAACAACCTGACCAACGCATGATGTTCATGAAGCAGACACTGCAAGTCTTGAATAATTGCTCGCTTCATTCCTGCATTGATCCCTAGGCGTCGATCAAGTTGTTCTTCCATGTTGCCCATGAAATATATTTTTACAAATATATTCTGTGTATCTTCGAATCTGTCCTTGTATCTACAAAATAAAAACCAGACAGTATTAACTGGGTTATAAACACTTTTTCTGTGGGAGAGTAGAGTTCAGTATTAGCAAATATAATACATACCAATAGATAAAGTAAGTTATTCTTTAACTACATTCTATGTAAGTACACTTACATTCTATGTAAGGACTAAAGAGTCATTACTTGACACTTTGAGAATTTGTATTTGTGCCAACGCCAAATTGTGTAACTTTACTCCTTCTGTTTAGTTATGTAATTATATGTATAATGGTATATATTTATGTATGTATGTATATATGTATGTATGTATATATGTATGTATGTATATATGTTGTATACATGTATGTATTTCTGTATGTATGTATGAATATATTTATGTTTGTATGTATGTATTTGTGTAGTATATAAGTTATGTATTTGCTATAATAAATCTATAAGTATGCTATTGTTTTTGTTTAAATATTATTGTTTCTTTATTTTTCACACCCTATCTGAATTTTAATTTGCGCTTTCTTATGCCTTAAGGTTGCCTGGAAGAGATCGCTATTTTAGCGATAAGGTCACCTATTGTATATCTAATCCTTGTGTGTATTTTCTATTTTATTTATTGTATGTGTGTACAATAAAGAGTTATAAATAAATAAAATAAAAAAAATAAATACCTTAAATGTCGGATTAAATCCTCCTTCTTCGATAATGTCTGCCCCAAATGACGTCATTTGGAAACAACTATTGTATTTTCGAGTATTTGCAAGAAAGTGGCGTGATTCTCGTGTTTCGCCACAAAGCAATGAATACAATGGCTCATGTGGCGGAGTCAACACTGGCAATTTCACTTTACCATTAAGGCAGCATAATCCAGGCGTTTCTCCGGAAAACTTTAATGCCCCACAATACTCGCAAACAACGTCCATTTGCCCAATGCAAACGCTAGGATGCAAGCTGTAATCATTGCTGCAATCGTATCGAAACGCTGCTCGATTCAAATTATCTATTTGTTGCCTTCTGTTGTTCGCTCGACGATTCTGCATTGCCAACCGAGCTGTTTCACGGGCTGCTTCACTTTGCTCTCGTGATTGAGAAGCACGAAGTCGAGCCATACTATCGCGGCGCTGTTCACGTGCAATTTCTTGTTCTTCTTCAGTCCTTTCATTTGCAGTATTTTGTATTCTTCTTGCATTACGGCTTTGTCGGGAAAGATTCGATCGTCTTGGTCGCGGCATTATTAATTAACATTCACTTCACTTCAATCCACTTGTTAATTATTTATTTAATAGAAATAGTTTTAATATTGATTTCTTACAAATATCAAATTGTCATCCATACGTCAATACATAGCTGTCATTTTACGTCAATTACATAGCTGTCATTTGCGTTTTGTTATTCCAAGTCTGATTCTTTTTTGTTATACCACGTTTTATAGTGACTGACGTTTCATGTCAAGTCACACGGGATCGCTGTCGAACGGGATAAAAGTATCCTATGTCATCTCCTGGCTCTAGCTACCTCCCTACCAATTTTCAGCCGAATCTGTTCTGCCGTTCTTGAGTTATAAGTTGGTGTAACTAACACGACTTTCTTTTATATATATAGATGGTACATACTTACATAGCTTCACGCTGTATCCCGCATATAGCAGGGTAGGCAGAGAGGAGGAACTAGTGTGAAGACACTCCGTTCCCCACTCTCCATCGAATTAAGGCACTGCGCGTGCTGGTGGCGCAACTCAACACCACGCTTTGCCTTGTTATAAGCCGAAATGAAAAATCCATTTCCTGGAGTGGGAATCGAACCCACAACCTATCGCGTTAACAGTCGGCTGCGCTTGTGCCTCTGCGCCTTGACGGTGTACTTATAGTATAGTATAGAATATTAACATTTATTTATTAGAGTACCGTATTTTCAACAAGCTTACGAGAACGAAACACCTGCAGGTGACAGGTAGCTAGACAAGAATACGCTGGCTCTCTCACGTTATTTATTTGGAATTTAATTCTATTAAATATATCATTGTATCATAATAAGTTTTTTTTTTTGCTTCGCTGTTACGCATATAGCAGGGTAGACAGAAACCGCTGGGAACTAATGTCTTAACATTAGGTTCCCAGTTAATCTTTATAACACTCCGTTCTCTTTTAACGTTTCCGTTCCTCACTTCCTGCCGGATTGAGGCATTGCGTGCAGTGTGGAACTCAACGCCGCGCTTTGCCTTGTTACCATAGCGAGAAATTAATATACTAAATAATATTTAATATTTTCTTTTCGGAAGTAGGAATCAGACCACAAACAGTCGTGTTTGGCCACTTTATTATAGTTAATTAGTTTTTGTTATTCACTTCGATGGAAAGTGAGGAACGGAAATCTCAAGAGAACGGAGTGTCTTAACGCTAAAATTCTCCGGTTCCCTCTAACACCACAAACTTCCGCACTTTCAGTGTAACTTCGTTCAGTTATCATTCGCTTCCATTCTCTTAATATTTACGTTCCCCCACTTTCCGCCGAATTGAGGGCATTGCGTGCTGTGGTGACTCAGACTGCCGCACTTTGCCTTTTGTTATCAAAGCAAGAAATAAAGATCTAAATATTGGTATTATACACAACAAAAGAAGGAGCATGAATTTTTTTTTTTTTTTTTTTATGGAAAGAATACAAGGCAAAGAGCGTTCACTGGTAACTTGCCCAGAACAAACCTAAAACGATCGCATTTTACAGTCTGCCACGCTTGTGCCTCTGCTTTTTGACTTTCCAGCCCTCAGGTTCCTAAAATAATTATAATGGCCCATTTATACATATAGTATAATTATATACAGGAAACCAATAAAAGCCAATAATGTCAATAAAGGGTTTCGCATCTATATGCATATGATAAAGCATTCATCGCGATTTTTAGTGGCACGAGCTCAAACTTTGATGCGTGTATATAATATTACATGATTTGAATATTGGAATACATATGAAAATACACAAAATTACCATAATGAAACGTAATAATATTATTTGTAATACTGCTTAGTAAATGTTGGTGACCAGTGTAACTATTCTGCTGCTCGGATACTCGATTTTGCTGCAAAATAATTGAATTTGTTGAAATATTTTGAAGGTATAAAGGTCATTTCTAGCTGTAGAAATAATTTGTTATATTTTTAATATAGAACCTAGTGGAGCACTATATTTTCCTGTGAGGGGACGGGGTTAGAATACAGAGAATTCCCTCGCCGCTTCTGGATAGGGTCCGTAAGAGCGAGGTATCCCTGTATATTAGTTTTGGTGGTAGGATATTCGTCCTCCAAATCTTCCTCGCGACCACTATCATGTCAAAGACGAACCGCCAAATATCTTACTTGAGTAATGTTTCGGTTAGATGGCATGTCGCCGGGTTTTCCTCTTTCCCACCCATCCGCTTTTCCCCAAGATGTGGTGGTTCGAGACGCAAAAATACATTACACTACTCACCTTCCATCCTGTATCCTCTAGGTTGGCAACTTGCGCTACAACGTCTATGAATTGTGGTAGATGTTCTGGAGAAATGAAAGTCACCACTTACCATCAGGTGATCCTTCAGCTCGCTTATCACCCGTTATCCTTAAAGAAATACATGCATACATGAACTTCACGTTGTATCCACATAAGCGGGATAGGCAGAGGGAACCTGATGTTAAGCGCTCGGTTTCCCCTACTTTCCACCAGTGAGGGCATTGGTGCTGAGCGGCGAGACTCAACGCCGCGCTTTACCACCCAAGTATTACCAATTTACCTATATTTTGTAGTTACTTATTTTAATGTTACAGCATATTTTTTTATTCGTTTTTGTGTGTATTGTTGTGCCTTATGGCCTGTTTATTGCTTGAATGGGCAGCGTGTGAGCTCTTGAAACTACAATGGATGTGGAGTTCATTCCATTTTGGGCATTTCTCACTTTTGTGGTTAAATAAAAGGTATCAAAATGTACCAACATTATTTTCTCATTATATTGGTGGTCCTCACAAGGAAACATCATTTATGCTATGAGAATATTGAATTGTTATTGGACACGTGTGCCAATTTTTATCTGATTTCAAAAGAATATAGTAGAGGAGCTTCTCAATTAGACTGATTTTTCATATGAATGTTACCACAAACATTTTGATGATTTCTTTATATTGCTTCTAATGTGGTCCTATTTAAATTTAATTGAGATTTGATTGAAGTGTTGGAGTTATTCGTAATATTATTACTGTTGTTGTTGTTTTTTTTAATTCTTAATTATCAAGCAAGATTTTCTTACATTAACTGACCTATAGATAAATAGATATACAGAAAGATATTATATATACGTGAAGGCAATAAAAGCGTGTTAAAATATAGGCGTTATATAACTAGGCGAACTAGGGCAACTACGTTCTTAAACTTGCCATTTGAGAACATACACACGTCGACATGTTGTATGACGAATGTCTAGAAAGAAATTGTGGTGTTAAATTCATATTATTGTTAATTTAGTAGTAGTAGTAGTGAAATGCCTGTGGTGGCGCAGAGGCACAAGCGTGCGACTGTAAACGCGACAGGTTGTGGGTTCGATTCCCACTCCAGGAAATGGATTTTTTCATTTCCTGGGCAAAGCGCGGCATTGAGTTCCGCCACTCAGCACGCACTGCCTCAATTTGGCGGAAAGTGGGGAACGGACTGTCTTAACACTAGGTTCCCTGCCTGCCCTGCTATATGCGGGATACAGCGTGAAGCTAAAAAAAATATAGGCAAAATTATATCTATAGCATGTTTTAAGATGCGTGAATATGTTTGCGTACAGTAAGTCATCTGTAGAATCCTTATGTAGAATTTTTGGCAGTCATTCACACATAAGCCGGCACGTTCTTTTAGTCGGCCATCTTTTGAATAATAGAATAATACAATTGACTAGATTTTTGATGCTGTAAGAGGGGAATTGAAAGTGCGGGATAACTCTTCTACATTTTTTCTTTTACCTTATCTTTTTGTATGTTATGTGAGAAATTTGTGACGATATTATACGCTGGCACAATTAAAGCGGTGTTCACTATAGTGAGATAGGTATGGCGAAGGCTACTTTTTATTATGATTGATATTGCAAAAATAATGTTTTTAAAGTTATAAACACCAAATTTAATTATTATAAAAATCATGATGAATGATATTTTTTTTGAATATTAATTTAATTAAATTCCAGTAGGTTTCAAAATATTACTCGATGAACTTATTGTTATCTAATTAATTAAAAAAAAAACTTATTGTGGTCATTAAAATCAAACATGATACCATCTTTACACTGAAAACATCTATTAAGCTTGAGAATCATCATTTCACGAAAAACATAATAGAATAAAGATTTAACTATATATGTCAATCATCCAGTGTGGAGGAAACAATTCAAATGGTTGCAACTTGCAGTGATTATGTATTAAGAAGCCTTTAAATATAATTGTAAGAGAATACGATTTGAAAGATTTCTTATTTTTTATGACTTATTGATTCGAAATTGAAATATAAGTAATGTTTTATTTACTGCGTCATGCTTTTTGCACAGTAAGGATTTGCCGAGAGACATTAGTGCCAAAACATTCCGGTAGAACTCATTGTTGCACTTTGTGTTACCAGAACGGGAAATAAAATAATTTTTTACTCAAAGATCGAATCATTACGTTTACAGTCAAACCCTGACCCACTGCGAAGGACACTGATATAAATAATTCTTAATGATATTGAGATATTTTTTAAATAAAAGCCACATACGTTACAGTTCAAAAATCTTTATTTACAATGTACTCGTATATACAAATATAGTAAATAATTCTACACCCAAAACGTGGTACATTTGACAAGTTGTTTAATATATCTATGTATGTGCATTGACTACAATTTTTCTAGTTGAGTTTAAATTTTAAATCTACAGAATACTTATTTACATTACTATTGACTGACAGTTCATATTTTTACAATATTATTTTAAAATTAGATATTCACACCATATATTTAAAGGACTTTTAGAATTATTACAACTATCGGTAAGTTACACAATTTTTTCCAAAATAAGCTATTCATGTATGGTTAAATATAGACTATATCGATAATGGTGCAGTTTTATACATTTTATAAGTTAATATTTGGCTCCAAAACGTGAGTGACTTACATCTAAAAGTTATTATACTTAAATGGAGATGCTATTTAAAGTGAAAATCTACTACATTTAGTAAGCGTAATTACCGTTCAGGCTTTGCCGATATATTCGACTGACTTTTAGTATATATTCGTATAAGTTAATAGTATATAAGTAAAATTAAATCTAGTGACTAATTTTGTTACTTTATAATTGGTAATCAGTATTTTTGGTACAGCTTTGATCTCTCCTTTAAAATGAATGTATAGATATTTAAATATGGAAAATTGACTCAAATAGATTTATGAGAAATTTAGTTTTAGCTTATTACTTATTTCTGACATAGTTAAAAGAAATCAAATATCCATTTTAACATTATTTATTTGTTAGATAATATTACTACTAATAATAAACTATGACTGTCGTCGTCTATCTATGCAGCAAACAGCTCTTTTTAAATTCTCAGTAAAGCCACACTTTTGATTTTGGACCTCCGCTTTACATGACTTTGTAACCGTATCAATTGAGATTACAGTCTTTTCTCCCTTCCCTCCTTCAATTTCATCATCGGATCACGTATCAGAACCTGGATACTTTACTATCAGATCTAGTTCTTCATCATTTGGCTTGGCATTTCGAACCTCTGTCTGTCCCTCGAATTTCTTTGGTCTGTCAGTCATTTTATTTTCTATGTTTACAAGAACATCTGCCACACATTTGTGATCATCAGGTGATTTCGCTTCAGTTTCATCACCAAACGCTGTTGTCTCGTTTTCATTGACTCCGTTATTGTTTTGTTTATCTTTTTCAGTTTCAGCTTTGCTTTCTTCTTCCTCTTCGCTGTTTTCTTTTCCTTCTAGAATCATCTTGTGTGTAGCTTCTTCTATAACGCTGTCTGTTGGTGCCTCGTTTATGCAAGAATGCGTTAGTGTAAAAGGAAGCTTAACAGAGACTTCACCGCCCATGGCGCTTAGTGTAAGTTTGACTTTCACGTAATATGAGACATATATTGCAAAGACATTGCGATCCTCTGGAGAATTTGAGTTACATAAAACTGTTGATGCAAGGCTCGCTCCCGATTTGGAGTAAGAGTCCTCAAGTGCTATCCAATTTTTTGTTACACCTGCAAAATATATTTATTTTATGTTTTTTGTGGCTGACAATTAAACTAAATTGAAATTTTTTAAGGCTAAATTAGTAGATAGGTTAACCTTGTAGATCAAAAACATATATTTTAAAATAAAGTAATAAATTTCGAACACTTTACAATCCGTGTTGTTTAGTAGTACATATGTTTATAAAGTGCTTAGAGCCTCAGGTTTTCTAAAATATATTTTCTAATAACCAAATAATCCAAAAAGACCGCCAGTTATCGAGTAGAGAGTAGTTACATATAAAACAAATTGAAGTTATCAATCAATATCTAAACTCCATTAAGACTTTACAAATAACTAAAAAATATTTTATAACGGGTGTCCCAAAATTAACGCAAGATTTGAATTCGATAACCCTATACTGTTAGCTGTCAAATTGCTTTTTTTTCAGGGTTGCCAACACTTCACTGCACAAATGGCGGCAAAGTCAAATCTTGCGTTAATTTTGGGACACCCTATACTTATTACATAAAAGCAATATAATAACATTTAAACACTTAATACCTTACCTTTGTGAGGTGTGAGAGTATAAGTGTCTGTGTGGACTTGTCCCGGCATTACGGTGCCTGTTCCTCGAACTAGGGCGACTACGTTCTTAAACTTGCCATTTGAGAACATACAGACGTCGACATGTTGAATGACGAATGTCTAGAAAGAAATTGTGGTGTTAAATACATATTATAATTAATTTAAAGTAGAAGTAGTAAGTTTAGTATTTTCATTTCCTGAATTTGGTAACAAGGCGAAACCCGGCGTTGACTTTCTCCACTCAGCACGCAATGCCTCAATTCGGAGGAAATTGGGGAACGCTGTGTCTTAACACTAGGTTCTCAGGTTCCCTCTGTCTCTACCCTGCTATATGCGGGATACAGCGTGAAGCTAACGTAGTAGTACAGGTAAATATATAGCTGTCAAATAGTTGCTTATGAGTCCAATCCCCAAGAAATGCATACGCTTTTTTTCGCATAGTTGATGAACCTAGTGTTCCAAGACTTTCCGTTCTCACCTTTCCTCCCGAGTTCGAGACATTGCTCATTAAATGGTGAAACTCAACGTCGAATATAGGATTTAAGTTTAAAATTTGAACTTTTAAGTTTATTACTTGTCTGAAGTTTAAAATTTTGATCAAAGACGAACTGCCAAATATCTAATGATGTGTTCCGAGTCCCGGATATTTTCCTCTCTTCCCACCCATCCTTTTCCCAAAATGTGTGGTTCTTGATATGACTACTACATTGTTCCCTACCATCAGTAGTGTCTCCCAAAGCCTGAAATGCATCTACAACATCTCTGGTGCTGTAGATATCTATGGGCGCATAACCACTTACCTGTGGTGGTCCTCTGCTTTCCGTTTAAGGTCCGTTATCAATGCAAAGGATAAATTTGAGACTACAGAAAATTAATTTGATGATTAAAAAAAATATTTAATGTTCAATGCTGAAATCGATGCGTTAAAGAAAAAGGTAATAGAAGCAAACTAACATATTCTTTAGTTAGTTTAGGGGCATGCGTTACGTCAGCCAAAGTTTCCTATATCGCTAAAAGATGGAAAGTGTACAAATGGAGTGGTCATCACTACTCTTTACCCCACCTCGTGAGGAGAATGGTTATGTTTTTCAAGGTATCATGTTCTTTTTATATATATTCTGCGGAAAATTACATTTTTGAAGATGTAAATTTAACTTAGTAATGACTTCATGGCTATCTTTGTTTGCTTTTAAAAAAGTTTTCTTAAAAATCCTCGTCTGTGTTTACACATACCACTTGTGAAAGTCTGTGTTCCGTGACGAAAATATATAAAGTTGTAAGTAAAAGCTAAAATGTTATCTTGTTTAATCTAACAGTGGTTCCTTCTGCCTTTAGAAACTCTCGCGAAACTCAAATTCCTATGAAAATCTTTGTTTTTATAATTATTGAAGAACATATTTTTAACATAATTAAGGTTTTGGAACAAATAAGATAATCGACTCATATAAATTTATCAGAACAGCAATATATTACGAATACACTCTCAAACCTAAGCGTCTTAACTAAATCAGTAATTCGACTGTACATTATGCTTACTGTCTATGATATATAAAAATCACAATCGGTTCACTTAGTAAAATGTCGTATGTCATAATACACATAAAATACAGCTGAATAGAGAATTTCTAATCTATTTTCAACCTATTTCGACGTCGGTTATTATTTTCTGTCCAAAGTCACAGCTACTGCATGTATATAATCACTTTGGATGCCAATTGGTCGACTGTAGAGAATAAACCTTTAGACGATTATTTATAATAAAATATTTTTTTATAATGCAATATTTTTCCCAAGATAATTTTCATACAAAAATGTAATATACAGGCTGACGCCATAATTGTAGCCAGTTAGGTAAAGTTAATTTCAGTTATTCCTTGCTAGGAATAGGTTACGCCTCCCTAGCTGAAATTTCAAACAGCGCCATCTTCTCCTCCTTAACAGTGTGATTTATTAAAGTTCATTCATATCTATTTTCATTATGCCTTATAAACTAATGTACGTAATAAAATTTTAACAAACAAAGAATATACTCAACTTCAAATAAAAAGTAACAATATGACGAATTATTAAAAAAGCAATTTGTCAAATAAAGTCTTTCTTAAGTCTTGCCTTCTTGCTTATATTATGAGGAGTTTATTTTGTTTTTAACTAAGCATGATGTATCTGCTTCATAAGCTCTTGTTACACCTAGATTTCAGTCCCCTGTGTACTCGAATATGTTGTAAGTACTGACAAACAAAAAAATGAATGAATGAATGAATGAATGAATGAATGAATGAATGAATGAATGAATGAAATGAATGAATGAATGAATGTAATGAATGAATGAATGAATGAATGGAATGAATGAATAAATAAATAAATAAATAAATCTTAGCTAATTTCCTTAAATGGAGTTATATCATTAACACTAGCTATCATATAAAAAAAAACAAGTGAATCATCAAAAATTAGGGTCACCAAGTAAAGCGCTTTCATGCAGTAAAGTCGGATAATTAAATAAGTAAATGTCTAAACGAATTTCTCTATTGTATAAAGGTTGAAAATCTTTAATTATATTTTTAGTTTAGATAGAATTTAAACTTATCACTTTAGCTTTTTTTCAACGGTTTCTTTATATAGATTTTGCAAATATCATTTTATGATCCACTATAATCTATCATTTTCGTCTACTGTATGCATATACCCTGGGTGGTAGAATTGAACTCCTCGTGCCAGTCGCCTAATATTATACGAGTACATACCAATTCTTTTAACAGCAATCTCATTGAATTCCTTATCATTTTCAGTTTCATAATTAATAAATTATTATGACATTATTGGGTGATAAACAATGCCTATATTTAACTGCATTATTGTATTTTGCTTTCTCTTTATTGTTGGTATTTTACTTAGAAACATAGCAAAATTTGCTTAGCAAAACGAATGCAGCTTCGCTACTTTTAATCCCTTGAAAGCGTAACATACCATAAAATAATTGGTACGATTTCCATACGAAGCGAGCTTTTATCCTGGCTTAAGTGATGTGAATATTGTATCAACAATATATTTATTTGAAACAAAAGTGCCTTTGAAATATTAGTTCCATAAAGTCAATAAGCGTTCTTTAGTGAAGAACTTTACGTGTAGAATAATAAAACCTAAAAAACCATAAACAATATAGAACAGAACCGATTTAAAAAAAAAAATAATGATTTATTTTAATCATGTATACAATATTTTCTTTTATAATTTTTTACTGCTTCAGAATGTCCTGCAAATCATAAAGAAGAACTGAAATACACTGTATTCAAGCCGCTTTCTACCTTAATTCAACAACATTCATTGCGTGACAAATAAATGAAAATAAATTGAAATATAATCATTCTATTCAAACGGAATCGAACCCACGGACCAATCGCGTGTTACAGTCAAAGGCTCCACTTCTGAGCCACGATGGCCTTATACATGGCCTTTTTTTTACAGTAATTATATATACAAATACTTCAGAGTTCTTCGAAGTTAGTAGCCCTATTGAGGTGTAATAACATGGTATCCTAGCAACGTGTATGTCACTTTATACAAAAAAATATATTAAACATGGACTCTTGCATTTCCAACTTTAAGTACCTATATATGTCAAATTATTAAATTTGACATATATAGGTACTGAAAGCTAATGAAAGCTAAAATTATACAACTAGCAAAAAGGATACCATTTTTGTCCTTTTACGTATACATACAATGATATCGACATATTTCTATTCCCACGCATCCCTTCACCATGTAGGGTGATACGAAGGTAATTGTTACCATTAGCTAATGATAGCCATGGTTGTCATGCATTTACGAGTTAAGAGTGTAATCTTAATTGAATCATATTTAAGACATACATTTGCAATAAAAAAAATGTATGTATTTTCCTAATAATAAACTAAAAAAGAGAGTTTTAAGTTTTATACAAAAATCGAGTGCTAAAATTCGAAAATGTTACATATCCCCTGCATCTATTCATATTCTTTTTATCAACAAGTAGCATATCGGGTAACGAAACCTATTGTCAAATTAAAATAATTTTATACATTGCAACTACTATATTTCACGATAGGTTGTATGTTCGATTCCCGCTCCAGGAAATGTAAAATTTACTATTTTCATTTCTTGTGTTTGGTAACAAGGCAAAGCGCGGCGTTGAGTTCCGCCACTCAACACGCAATGCCTCAATTTGGCGGAAATGTTGAAAGAGAATGAAGTGTCTTAACACTAGGTTCTCTGGGTCCCTCTGCCTACCCCGCTATATGCGGGATAAAGCGTGAAGTAAAAAAAAACTACTACATTTTCCATATTTTATTGTACGAGTATATGCCGCGTGAAATTAACGATCAGTCATTCAGTTCACTTTTCGCCCACTCGCTCAGGGACGTTGCCCTGTTATAAAGTATAGATATGCTAAAGGAATGTTTCATACAAACTTTTACGGGACAACCTTTTCCCTTTTGTGCTTCATTTTGACACATGTAAACTGAAAGTTTGAAAACTTTAGCAAAATAAAGTTATTTAGAGTACCAGTAACAAGAATATGAAATTGTAAATTACGCTGGAAGTATGACATCCTTTCATTTACGTTACTGCCTGAATAGGTTCAAAAGGATGTTTTTAATTTTTTTTTTTTTTTTTATTGATAACGGACGGCAAACGAGCAGAAGGACCACCTGATGGTAAGTGGTTACCTTCGCCCATAGACATCTACAACACCGGAGATGTTGTAGATGCGTTGCCAACCTAGAGGATACTAATAGAAGGGGGGACAATGTAGTAGTCCACTATCGGAACCACCACATTTTGGGGAAAGGATGGGTGGGAAAGGGGAAAATCTGGCTTACATGCCATCGAACCGGAACACATCATTAGATATTTGGCGGTTCGTCTTTGACATGATAGTGGTCGCGAGCCAGTCGAAGGACGAACCTCCTACCACCTATAATATGGCCATGAATAAGATTCTCACACGATTTTGATGCCGATGACAGTGACAAGTCCATTATTATCATTTATACTGTTGTTAATCTAAAATGGCCGCTACAACAAAATGGTGGATTATATATTTTTGTACAACTCAATATGAGTATCAAATGAAAGGCGCTTAACAAGAAAATAATCCATGTTAGACGTCTACACAATAATGGGTAAAAGTTTTTATTAGAAAGAGCTTTTTACATATTGGCAAATCTCGACATTTATAAACACCTTTTATTATATTATATCGAACAATATTTCTTTCAAAAGTAAAGTTCATTTACATCTATCTATGGGATATCTATGGGAGAACAAATAGATCCAAGTGTATCATAAATTCACACTTACTCCAAGCAACTAAATGTAAATAATTTCTAATTGAACTAACTATAGAGTTAATTAATGATATCAGGGTAATCTCTCCTTTGTAACTATTAATTGCTATTAGTGTGGTGAATGACAGGCGCTTAGCAAATCTTAATTGAAGTGTTTACTATGAGACGACATTTAAGAGGAAATGCTTGCAAATATATTGCTTTACGGAAATCATGGCTTTGTCGCGTATTAATGAAAATATTTGTAATATGAAAATGAAAATCAAATCAAAATATCAAGTACTTTCGAATCGTTCATAATAAAAACAATGGATATTTTACAGGAAGCTACCATCGGCTAGGAGGCAGTTCTGCTGAAAAGGGGTCTTTCTTGTATTAAAATATATTAAATCATTAAAGTAGTGCACCTGCGAGCCAGGCACACCCCAAACAGTAACCCACATATTAGGTGATTGCCCCCTACACGAGTACGAAAGAATGAAGGTGGAAACAGAGCTGGGCGTAAGAATAAACAAGGACAGATTCGGAGTACTATTAAAAAATTCGGAAACTAGGGAGGCATTTTTAAAGTATTGCGTCAGTGTGTGTAGAAAAGTTATAGATGCGAATAAATAGGGTGTGAATGAGATGGAATTTTTGTGCGGAAATTATTGTATTTGTTGAATAATTTATTTAATTAATGAATTTTATTGTAGTCAAAATTTTGAATTTTTAGGCCTTTAAATTGTTGTATTTGTTGTTTTTAAATGTGTTTTTACAAAGTCTCTGATTATGTCAGAGGGACCCTGCATTATTAATTAAAAAAAAAAAAATAAAAAAAATAAAAATAAAAAAAATCATTAAAGTAAATATTATATATACTACCATAAGTTTGACATATACATAAATTCGTATACACTAGTAAATAAAATAATAATAAATAAATAATATCTTTATTGGACCAAAAGAAAAGTTATACAGTAACTAGATACATAATATGATCTCACTTTTATTGTTTTGACACTGGTATTTATAAACTCTGGTACCCATTATAAGATTTAACTTGTGTTATAGGTACCAGCGCTCTTACAATTTTAAGAACCTATCGGTACACTTGTGTCTGGATATATATATTATATAAAATTTAAACACAAAGAAATAAAACAAAGAAAAATTAAGACAAAAATCCGAGTTATAAAATAGCTATTTTAATAAAACTCTCTGTTTCCTCGTAAACCTGTGCTTTTTTTTTTTGTTGATAACGGACGGCAAACGAGCAGAAGGACCACCTGATGGTAAGTGGTTACCTTCGCCCATAGACATCTACAACACCAGAGATGTTGTAGATGCGTTGCCAACCTAGAGGATACTGATGGAAGGGGGGACAATGTAGTAGTCCACTATCAGAACCAACACATTTTGGGGAAAGGATGGGTGGGAAAGGGGAAAATCTGGCTTACATGCCATCGAACCGGAACACATCATTAGATATTTGGCGGTTCGTCTTTGACATGATAGTGGTCGCGAGCCAGTCGGAGGACGAACCTCCTACCACCTAACAAAACAGCTTGTAGGAACATAACCACTGACAAGTTACTAAGGCGTTACTAGTAACAAATGAATAAATCTTTTTGAAGGGTCAATAACATTCTGTTTGACAATCATATAATAATAGATAGGATTTAAAATTAAAGCATTCATGTTCCGTAAGCCCAAATTATTGACTTTGCTCACGCTCTTTACAAAGGTATTAGCGTCACTGTCACTTTCATTTATGAATATTCAGATTGAAATGGAAATAATAAATTTGATTACGTTTAAATTTATCTTTTGAATTATAATTTCAGTGAGATTTCGTTATTCTTTAAAGAGTTTTTAAGTAGATTCAATATGTAATAATAAAAACACTTTATTGTACACCCAAAAGAATTTGTAACAATAGTAAGGAACCAAAATAAGAGACAAAAACAGTAATACAAACACAGATAGCGTGTACAAGAGGCGACCTTATCGCTGAAATGGCGATCTCTTCCAGGCCACCTTAACGCATAGGAAGTAGAAAATTAAGATTTGGATAGGGTGTGAAAAATAGTCTTAGGGCGGCTTAGTGTATAGAAAAGAACACACTTTTAAACAAAACGCGGCGTTGAGTTCCGACACTTAACTCATAGATTGTCTTGACACTATGACTACCCTGCTGTGCGGGATAATGCGTGAAGGTGCTTTGTTTTATAGATGAAACACTCACCTTTATTCTTCTCACAGTCTTAGAGGAATGATTGGACACCACCACGCTGACAGCTATAGTCTCTCCGTGTGAATATGTTGCTTTGTCTAACCACGCCTCCAGTTCCACTCTAAAAAAAAAGTTCTTGATAGGTCTTATATCATAATTAATTCAAATAATAAAGTATTTTGGTTTGAGACAATCGTTAGCAACGTTAACGAACAATGGAACAACGTTAGAGTGTAATGATCATTGGTTGTGGGTTCGATTTCCATTTGGGGAAAAGTTATATTTTAATTTTTTCACTCTGTTAAGATAGTGCACGTTTTTGAAATTTTAAAGTATTAATCACACACTTAGGAAACGAAAAGCATATTTAAAATAACGTATAAAAATTTTACCGCAGCGGGACTCGAATCCACGACTCTTAGAAACTATCCAAGCGCTCTGACCACTAAGCCATGCGTTCTATATCCAGATGCGTCAAAATTTTTATACGCGTGTTACAATTTATGTATGTTGTTAGCATTTCATAGTGCACGTTATTACGTTCCGTTTTTCAACACGAAAAATTTTCATTTCAGGAGGAAAATAGAGAACAGAATGTCTTGATGTTAGGTTATTTTTGTCTACTCTATTATTCAGAATAAAAAACGTGATAAGGTGCAAGAAAAAATACATTTATATAAATTTCTTTTTATCCTCTTGAGGAAAAGACAAGAAGGTAAAGTGGTGGCGGACAAAAGATGTATGAAACTTTTCTATACAGCTTTTGGTGTGCTTTTAACATTGTCCAAGAAATATAGATGTGAGTGGAACAACTTACGTTTTATAATTGTCATGAATGCTTTCTTTAGCTTAAAGCTTATGTAACTTTAATATTTCTTAAAGCAAAGTATTATACATCCACTAAGGATAAAATAAATATAGAACCTGATAACCAGAGAATAAGCTTTTGTTAATCCAGCTATAGATTGCAAGAAGATGAAAATTCTTATCGCACCTTCAATATGATGGCATATATACCTATATAACCACTCTAAGATTTTATTGATGAGAACAACATAGAACGTAATGTGTTCAATATATTACGATACATTTCCATGTTGAAAAATGTCGTCATGCCCATTACAGTAGGCTTTATTGTATGACGAAATATTTCTTGTCATACCCCGTTAACAGGTAACGAAAGAAAAGAACATCTTTTAGGACGGGTTCCACGAGGCGCGCGTTCAAATACTCTTTGTTAATTTTTTTTATACGTCTCTTATATAAATATTTCATTTTAACAAACAAGGCATTTATGCCTTGTCCTTCATGCCAATTCCACATTGAATCTAGCAAAAATATCTTTAGAATGTAGAAAAAAATACATCTATATCCTATCTCTTCAAGTAAAAAGGGGCCAGTAAATTTTGAAATATAAATAATAAACAATAAACACGACAGGTTGTGGGTTCTGATTCCCACTCCAGGAAATAGAATTTTACTTCTCAGTTAGTAACAAGGCAAAGCGCGACGTTGAGATTCCGCCACTTGCTACGCAATGCCTTAATTCGGCGGAAAGGGGAACGGAGTGTCTTAACACTAGGTTCCCTCCGCCTACCCTGCTATATGCGGGATACAGCGTGAAGCTATGTATGTATGTATGTATGTATAATAAGCAATCTGTCCATTTCCGGTATAAATAAATTGTCAAGAATTAATTATCACTTTATATTATGGCCATCAGAAATGAGCTGCGGTTTTATGTCAAAAGATCTTCTTGTTTTCCGCAAACAATGAAGTGAATTACCGTCTGCGCGAACTTGATTCAATGGTACCTATTAGCAACGTTTCGATTTCAATTTATATTTCCTTCTTTTGTTTTATAAGTAACTTTCTCAGTTAATGCTACTCTATTTTTGTGTTATTGGGCGTATTAATAAGTTAGCTCTGTAGAATAGTACATACAAGCTATTTTTTTTCGAGATACATTCAGCTTTATTTTATACTGCACGTCAATAAAAAAGTAGCTTCACGCCGCTGTATCCCGCATATATAGGTAGACAGGGAACCTGAGAATCTAGTGTTAAGACACCCGTTCTCTTTACAACAATTTCGTTCCCACTTTCCGCTAGATATTGAGGCATTGTTATGCGCTGAGTGGCGGAACTCAACGTCGCGCTTTGCCTTGTTACCAAACCCAAGAAATGAAAATACTAAATTTTACATTCCCTGGAGTAGGAATCGAACCCACAACCTGTCGCGTTTACAGTCGCACGCTTGTCCCTCTGCGCCACGACAGGCGCAGTAAAAAGTACTACTCGTATTTCGATATTATTCATTTTTTATTGGACTATGCTATGTTTAAATAAACTATCTATCTATGCTATAGAAATCAGTAAAGCAGTGTAGCATTCATTCACATATCGCTCACTCCACTTTTCGTCACAAAATATATTTTTGATACAGTTTGTTTACAATGATCTATCGGTGTGGTTCTACTATTATAGAAAATGAATTATATCATGACTATTTTCTACGGGAATCGAACCCATCACAGAACTGATAATTAGATATAATCATATATCACTTCTTACTCCCTGTCCTTTTTATACTAAGTGGAAACCAAGTTGAAATTTTATTTAACAAACCCAAAGAAACTTATATTATGTATGAAACAATGAAATATGAAACAATTTACACTCAAAGTTAGTTTTGGTTAAGTACTGTATGCGAAATACCACCTGTGCTGTTTCCATATAAATGTAACATTTTCTGAAAACATGTCAGAATTTCTAAGAAGATTTTTTATATTTAGAGCATTCGTTATTTATACCAATAAGTTAAGTCAACTCATTTGGTAGTTTGGCATGTTGTTATGTGACTATAATATAGACGTATATTTTTTAAAAAGTTCTTCCCAAAATAATTTGTTATTCAGAATGCCTCAATTTTTGAAAATACGGTATAAAGTAAATATATATTTTTTTTTAACTTCACGCCGTATCCCGCATATAGCGGGGTAGTCAGAGGGAACCAGAGAACCTAGTGTTAAGACACTCCATTCTCTTTCAACATTTCCATTCCCCATTTTCCGCCACATTAAGGCATTGCGTGTCGAGTGGCGGAACTCAACGCCGCGCTTTGCCTTGTTACCAAACCCAAGAAATGAAAATACTAAATTTTACATTTCCTGGAGTGGGAATCGAACCCACAACCTGTCGCGTTACAGTCGCACGCTTGTGCCTCTGCGCCACGACAGGCGAAAGTAAATATATAAAATAAATACTTATCAGAGCAGGTATTTTTAAGTTTAAGCTTTATCAGTATAGTCTGTTTTTATGAATTCTTTTTCAGCTGAAAGTTTTTGGTATGCTTGATTTTTTTATTTATTTATTTTTAATAATATATGATATATTCATTCTATAAGATAAAGCGATCCTAATGCCTACTAATATTTTAAAAAAATATTTTCAAAATATAGACCTATCCACGTCCACAGAAATAATATATTTTTTTTAATACTTTATGTTAGTAACCTGTCGTGGTGGTGTTAGTTCGCCTGTCGTGGCGCAGAGGCACAAGCGTGCGACTGTAAACGCGACAGGTTGTGGGTTCGATTCCCACTCCAGGAAATATAAAATTAAGTATTTTCATTTCATGGGTTTGGTAACAAGGCAAAGCGCGGCGATGAGTTCCGGCGGAAAGGCGGAAAGTGGAGAACGGAATTGTTGAAAGAGAATGGAGTGTCTTAACACTAGGTTCTCTGGTTCCCTCTGCCCACCCTGCTATGTGAGGGATACAGCGTGAAGTTAAAAAAAAAAGTTAGTAACCTCTTCAGTATTCACTTTCATTAAAATAGAAGCTGAAAGTATATAAACTTTGGTTTCATATACCCAGCAAAAGAAATGACTCTCAAAGGATGGTTAACTCTACCTATTAATATGAATTTTAATGTGCATTGCTTAGTTGTCCTGTTTTCACTGAAAGATTATTTCTATGAAGAATATGGTAAAAACAAACAAATAATCATAAAAATACTATAAGACAATTTAGTATAATATTTTTATTATATTTTATTTGAGGCTTTTTTTTTTGTCACGCTGGGAAATGCTGTTTACGCAGACCGCCGTCTGCAAAGCAAAAAGATTACTATACGGACGAACGGTACTGTGGGGCTCACCGATTATTCCGATACTACCCACTAAAACCCAACGGAAACCCTCTCCACCCCCATGAGACGCCGCATGATCACACGATGCCACTACGACGCCTCGGTGATTTTATTTGAGGCCTGTCGCAACGTAGAGGTATAAGCCGGCGACTGTAAACGCGACAGGTTGTGGGTTAGATTCCTAAGCGCGGCGTTGAGTTTCGTCACTCAGCACGTAATGACTCAATTTCAGCGGAAAGCGAGGAATGGAAGATATATACTTAACTCTAGGTTTTCTGGTTCCTTCTGCATACCCTGCTATGTACAGGATACAGCGTGAAGGTAATATTAAAAAAAATACAAGCTTAAAGTACATAAACTTAGGTTCATATATTCAGCAAAACAAATGACTCTCAGTTGTCCTGCTTTCACTGAAAGACTATTTCTATGAAAAATAAGAAAAAAAAACAAACAAACAATCATAAAATTACTATTTTTTTTTTATGGATAACGAACGGCAAACGAGCAGAAGGACCACCTGAAGGTAAGTGGTTACCTTCGCCCATGAACATCTACAATACCAGAGATGTTGTAGATGCGTTGCCAACCTACAGAATACAATACATATGGAAGGGGAGGACAATGTAGTGGTCCGCTATTGGAACCATCACATTTTGGGGAAAGGATGGGTGGGAAAGGGGAAAACCTGGCTTACATGCCATCGAACCGGAACATATCGTAAGATATTTGGCGGTTCGTCTTTGACATGATAGTGGTCGCGAGCCAGACGGAGGTCGCACCTCCTACCACCAAACAAATTATTAAAACTATGAGCGAATTTAGTATTTTCATTATATTATATTTTATATAAGATTCCCGCGAGGTTAGGCTTCGGCTCAGCAGAAAATCTGATTTTGCTATACAAATGTCAATTCCCATTTCGGCTTCCTTGAAATAAATAGGATTTTCGAAAATTAAGAAACAAATGAAGGAAGGAAAACATTTTTCTTTCTAATATGTATTTTACTTATTTGGTGTGGTAGCAGAATATATTAAGTATTCATATAGATAGGTTGTATTGTAACATCTAGTTACCTTAGTTTATAAAAAAATTATATAATTTTTACTTAATAACTCTTTAAAATAAAATCAATATTAATTTATTTAATATTATTTATTTAATGAAGTTAAAAAATATTTCGAAACGTTTACCTTTCGTTATAATGTACAGGTGTAAATTTTGAATGTATAAGGATTCGAACCCGCGCTTCTTGGAATCCGGCTAAGTCAATTGAATCGGTGAGTGCAGAAACAACGGAGGTCACAAAAAATGCAAGAAATCGTAATCGATTTAAACTAGCTCAGAAAGGCAAGATGCGTGTTGTTTTTCTCCCTCCTGCAAATTTTGAAAATCCGGACTTACGTTGTTTCTGCACTCACCGATTCAATTGAGCGAGCGTTTTTATATCGAAGTTTTAATATATATTAAAGTATAATATATAATACCGGTGCACACCTCTCGACACCCTTAGCCGACCACACCGATGTTGCGCCCGAGGCACTATGCCGCTTTGTGGGGGCCCATCTAGTGGGAGGCGAGTCACCGTCCGCTAACCTTTCAATTTGAGACTGTTAAATAGGCGGACGTCCGGTAGTCTCAATCAATAGCCCAGTACTTAGTCCATCCAAACTCCATTCCATAGACCTATTTTAGTTTTTCATATGTTCCATAGCTCCTACGCATTGACCGGGATCCATCTTTGAGTAACCATAGGTAATTGCTCAAAGATGGTCACCGGTCAATGCGTCAGATTAAAAATATTGTTGTCTCAAAGGGGCCTCTACGTGTTGGACCTGTGTCCCCACGCAAGCCTTCCAAAGGACCGGGTTCCTATGAACCCGAGAATTTATAATGAGATACAAATAATAATCTTTGGATAGCGGAAAATTTTAAAAATCTCCCCACAGACGTAACATAAATTTTATACCTTTCTAAATATTATTCAGAAGCTATTTTCTAAGCATCACAATTTTATTGTAACGCATAAATCAATACATCCGCTTGTTTAACCCTGAAATAGATCAGTTAACTAACCTTTACTACCACATATTTTAATTATTGTAATAATTTTCTTAGACAAACAACCATCGTGGCGCATTCCTTTTAAAGTTGTTATGGGTTCGATTTCCATTCAGACGAATAATTATATTTATTTTACATTTTTGAAGTTTTAAAGTGTTAATGTACTTAGGAAACGAAAAAAATATTTAAAAGATATAAAAATTTGAACGCAGCGGGACTCGAATCAGCGCCTCTTGGAAAGCGTCCATGCGTTCTAACCACTAAGTCATGCGTTCTATATCCAGCTACATCGAAATTGTTATACGCTTGTTACAACTTACTTTTGTTGTTAACATTTCTGTAGAGATTTTTTTTTGTAAAAATACGGTTTCCCAGAGGCGCGGGTTCGGGTCTCGCTGCGCTCAAATTTTTATACGGTTTCTAAATATGTTTTTTTTTATATTTATTTTTTTATTTTCCTGCTTTGGTAATACTTTTATATTCTCAGCGTTGAGTTGTTCCACCAATCCTGACCTAACCTAACCTAATTTCACGCTTTATCCCTAGCGGAGTAATCAGAGAGAACGGAGCGCCAAACGCTACGGTTCCTGCATACCTCTTTCGCCTCGTCCATAGTCATTAACCTCTTCATGCATGCCGGGGGGGGTCCTCATGCTTTTTATGTGACCTTCCTCCAGTATCATTGATAATGTGTTCTAGAAGGTCAACCGAGGTCTTCCGCTCACCTTTGCTTCATATATCTTTCTCATCATTCTTTCATCACTCATCCTCTCTCGACGTGCCCAAACCACCAGTCAACATGCAATGTCTCGATTTGGACAGAAAATGGAGAAAGGAATATCTTAACACTAGGTTATTTCTTATGATATGCGGGAAAAAGCGTAAACTTGTTGGTACACCGGTTTTCCTAATCTTAATTTGTATTGTAAATAAAGTATTTCTTTAAGAATAACTCGGGCATGAACTCCTAGTCTTCTTCCAAAGGACTTCAAAGAAAGTTTGATCATTTTATTATATTATACTTTGTCATTTTGGTAAATAAAATAAACAAGCTCGTGGCTTACAAAGGTCAGGAAACTCCTTTAGAGGTCAGTCAGGAAGAAAACGTTTTGCTTTATTTATTTACTAGCATTCCGCCCGCGGCTTCGCCCGCGTGAAATTCGGTTATATGATAAGGAGTAGCCTATAGTCTTTCCCAAGGTCTAGACTATTTGTCAAAATTGTTTAAGTGGTTTATGTGTCAAAGTTGTAAACAGTTAAACAATCTTACATGATTTTATGTTTGACAATAAGGAACTTCCATACAAACTTTCATCCCCTATTTCAACTCCCTCTTATCATTTTTTTCGCGATAAAAAGTATCCTATGTCCTTTCCCAAGTTCAGTTCTATCTTCATACCGAATTTCATCAAAATCGGTTCAGTGGATTAGGTGTGAAAGCGTAACAGACAGACAGACAGACAGACAGACAGAGTTACTTTCGAATTTATAATATTAGTAAGGATAAATTAATTAAATATACTTTAATATTAAAATGAAAATTGTAATATAAATATTGATTTATAATTCCTGTCGCCATTAATAACGCTTGTCGTGGCGCAGCGGCACAAGCGTGCGAATATAAACGCGACAGGTTGTGGGTTCGATTCTCACTTCAAAATGTAAAAGTTTAGTACTTTCATTTCCTGGGTTAGGTAACAAGGCAAAGCGCGGCGTTGAGTTCTGCCACTCAGCACGCAATGCCTCAATTCGGCGGAAAGTGGGGGACGGATTTGTTGAAAGAGAACGGAGTGTCTTAACATTAGGTTTTCAGGTTCCCTCTGGCTACCCTGTTGTATGCGGGATACAGCGTGAGGTTAAAAAAATATTTTAATACTTTAAAATGAAAATTATAATTATTTATTTGGTTCTATTCGCACCCAATTAGCTTGTCTAACAGACGTTGGTTTAAATTTCAATCATTTTCAACGCTAAAATGGCGGTCAACCGTTTCCTATTAAACAGTGAGATGGCTTTGTAACTTGTTTCAGCACTACTATGCGGTGTAATTCACTTATACATTGGTATAAGCGGAACGCTAGTTGTGTGCTCTATGGGCTTATATACAATTGTTGGATGTTGCAGTAAACAATATACAGAAAAAATCAAAATTACATATATTATGCAGATATATATATATATATATATATATATATATATATATATATA